>LR812528.1:14174997-14197497 GCA_903798195.1 Danio kyathit
CTCTCTTAATGGCACCCTTATCACCACTGTATCCCATACCACCCCTCCCCCTCCACCTCACTATCTCGGGCAATCACCATGAGGTTACCCGCGCTGCTCCTCCTCGATTCCCCTAGTGCCCCCATAGTTTTGGGGCATCCGTGGCTGGTGCAGCATGGCCCTCATATTGATTGGTCGAGTAATTCAGTTTTGTCTTGGAGTCAGCATTGTCTTGCTTCGTGTTTGGGTCCTGCTGCTTTTCCTGTGTCTGTGTGTCCTGTCTTACAGGTGGAGGCTTCTGATCTGACGGGGGTGCCGGCGGAGTACCTCGACCTGCGCCGGGTGTTCAGCAGGTCTCGAGCCACTGCTCTGCCTCCGCATCGTCCTTATGATTGTACCATAGATCTGCTCCCAGGCACTTCTCCGCCCAAGGGTCGTTTATTTTCCCTTTCTGGTCCTGAGAGAGAGGCCATGGATAGCTATATCAGTGAATCACTCAAAGCCGGTCTCATCGACCCTCCTCTTCCCCTGCGGGCGCTGGATTCTTCTTCGTCAAGAAGAAGGATGGCTCCCTGCGTCCCTGTATTGATTACCGAGGGCTTAACGACATCACTATTAAGAACAGGTACCCCCTACCTCTTATGTCTTCTGCCTTTGAACTCTTGCAGGGAGCCAAGGTCTTCACCAAACTTGACCTCCGGAATGCTTACCATCTTATCCGCATACGTGAGGGGGATGAGTGGAAGACTGCCTTTAACACGCCTACGGGACACTTCGAGTACCGGGTCTTACCATTCGGTCTGACCAATGCCCCGGCGGTCTTCCAGGCCCTGGTTAATGATGTGTTGAGAGACATGGTCAACCATTTTGTCTTTGTGTACCTCGATGATATCTTAATATTCTCCCCATCTCTACAGGCACACACTCAACATGTCCGCCAGGGTGCTACAACGGTTGCTGGAGAATCAGCTTTATGTTAAGGCGGAGAAGTGCGTTTTCCATGTCCAGTCGGTTTCATTCTTGGGATTCATTATTTCGGCTGGAGAAATCCAGGCAGACCCCTGTAAGGTAAGGGCTGTTGCCGAGTGGCCAACTCCAGACTCTCGTAAGGCTCTGCAGCGATTCCTGGGGTTTGCCAACTTTTATCGGCGATTTATCAGGAATTTTGGTCAGATCGCTGCACCCTTAACGGCACTTACCTCTCCCAAGGTACCGTTCAAATGGAAAGTTGAAGCTCAGGAGGCCTTTGACAAATTAAGTCCCGTTTTGTCTCTGCTCCTGTCTTGTCTATTCCAGATCCTGAACGGCAGTTTATTGTTGAGGTGGATGCCTCGGACGTCGGAGTAGGTGCAGTCCTGTCTCAGCGGTCACGCCTGGATGGAAAAGTGCACCCCTGTGCCTTCTTTTCCCATCGCCTGAATCCTTCTGAGCGAAATTACGACATAGGTAATAGGGAATTGTTGGCGGTCAGGTTGGCCCTGGGGGAGTGGCGTCACTGGTTAGAAGGCGCAACTCAGCCTTTCCTGGTCTGGACGGATCATAAGAAACTGGAATATATCCGTTCAGCCAGGAGGCTGAGTTCCCGACAGGCTCGCTGGGCCCTCTTCTTCGGGCGCTTTAATTTTACCTTGTCTTATAGACCTGGCTCCAAAAATATCAAGCCAGATGCTCTCTCCCGTCTGTTTGAGGCCCCAGGGGAGAGGGAACCACCTGACACCATCTTACCTAAGGAAATGGTGGTGGCATCTCTCGCTTGGGACATCGAAAGACGGGTTGAGGAAGCCAGGCGGACAAGCCCAGGACCTGAGAGGGCTCCAGCGGTTGTCTTTTTGTTCCTACCAAGATGCGTTCTGAGGTAATCCAGTGGGGCCATTCCTCTAAATTGACCTGTCACCCAGGAGTCAGGAGATCGCTGGCTGCCATCCGTCAACGATTTTGGTGGCCATCCATGGCCAAGGACGTCAGGCAGTTTGTGGCCGCCTGCCCGGTTTGCGCTCGGAACAAGAATTCCAATGCGCCTCCCATTGGTCTGCTCCGTCCCCTTCCCATCCCTTCCCGCCCCTGGTAACATTTGGCCCTTGATTTTGGTCACCGGCCTACCAGAATCTAAAGGCAACACCGTCATTCTCACGGTGGTGGACCGCTTCTCCAAAGCGGCCCATTTTATTCCCCTTCCCAAACTCCCCTCAGCCAAGGAGACTGCTCAAGTGGTGGTTGATCACATTTTCCGGATTCATGGTCTTCCGGTCAATGTGGTTTCTGATAGGGGCCCTCAGTTTGTCTCCCGGTTTTGGAGGGAATTCTGTCGACAGATCGGGGCCTCTACGAGTCTGTCTTCAGGATTCCATCCCCAGACCAATGGGCAGTCCGAGCGGGCAAACCAGGATTTGGAACGTACTCTCCGCTGCCTGACATCCCACAATCCTGGCTCTTGGTGTCAACAATTACCCTGGGTCGAGTATGCCCATAATTCCCTTCCATCATCTGCCACAGGTATGTCCCCATTTCAATGCTCCATAGGGTTCCAACCTCCTGTGTTTCCCACGCAGGAACCCGAAGCTGCAGTTCCGTCTGCCCTTGCTTTCGTCCAGCGGTGTCGACGCACCTGGAGGAGAGCCAGGGAAGCCTTGGTCCAGGCTAATAGACGAACCAAAGCAGCGGCTGATCGTCACCGGACTCCTGCTCCTCGTTACAGATGTGGTCAAAGAGTGTGGCTTTCTACCAAGGATCTGCCTCTCAGGGTAGCCTCACGCAAGTTGGCACCCAGGTTCATTGGCCCATACCGGATCACCAAGGTCCTGAGTCCGGTGGCGATACGGCTCAAGCTTCCTCCTACGCTTGGTCGGGTACACCCTACCTTTCATGTGTCTAGGGTTAAGCCTGTATTGTATTCACGTCTTGTTCCCTCAGCCCCTGTTCCCCCTCCCCCCCCGTCTAGTGGATGGCTCCCCAGTTTACACTGTGCGAAAATTACTAGACATTAGACGCAGAGGTCGGGGCTTTCAATATTTGGTGGACTGGGAGGGCTATGGTCCGGAGGAGAGGAGCTGGGTCCCAGCTCGGGACGTTCTGGATCCGGCGCTGGTTGAGGACTTCCGTCGGCGACAAGGTAGGCCCCTCCATGCAGCGCCTGGTGGCGCTCGTAGGGGGGGGGGTACTGTCACATCCTTGGTCTGATCTTGCTATCTGTCTTCCCATTTCTGTTTACATGTGGCGAACGCACGTGAATGTTTATTTTGATCGCTCTCTGTATCGCTCCTCCCTCTCATTATCCCATTTTCCATCTAATATGACTTAATTTCACTCACCTGCATTCTATTAGTAATTCCTCTCCTGCCCTATTTATTCCCCTCTCGCGTGTAGTCCTGTGCTAGATTGTTGTTTGCGAGTGCGTCTACGCCAGGCCACTCTCGTCTTGTCTTGTCTCAGACTCCTGTTGCTTATCTCTTGTCCTGTCTTGTTGTGCTGCTCCACGTCAAAACCATCGTTGTTGCATTCTGGTTTCCCTTAACCTCCTCTGTTCTCAGGCCGGACTGGTCCTACTTCACGGAGCCGACGGGTTTCATTCGACTGCCGGCTTCCTCTCGCTCACTAAAGCTCCATTTCCGCATTCCCCACACGGCCACGTTTCAGCACGCCCCCTGCCGGGTAACGCCGCTATAGACTCTGTTTTTGCATTCATTTTTTGGCTCACTCCGGCTGTATTTTTGATTTCTTTTTTGAAGACTGTGAAAGGTGCGCCCCCTGTTGGAAGTGCCAAAAAGTCAGGATACTGCTTCTGTGGTGAAGAACTCTTTGCGCCCTCTTCTGGGAGTTTTTATGCAGCTTTTGTTTTTGTTTTTACCTTATTTTTCCTTCTCTGCAAACTCCTAGCTGGATTTTGATTTTTTCCCTCTTCAAGGGCCTCCTTTTGAACATTTAATAAACTTTGTTAACCTGCAATTGTGTCTGCCTGTGTTCCCTGACAGGTTCTGTCAAGGGGCTCTATGCACAGCTATAGAATGCTATAGAACTTATATATATAACTAGTATCTATAATAACAATATGTATGTGCTGGCAGAGACAAAATAATTTAGTTAATAGAAATAGAAAATCGGTTACACAAATTATAGAAATATAATTTGCATAACATCTAAATATTTATATATAAATGTTTTCTCAAATAAATACACTGTTTGACATCAAATTATTAATAAATAATCACTGGACACTTAAATGACACTGCTATAAATTGGTCAAATTTCATTTTTTTCTTCTTGTAAGTATCAATGTCTTTTCAAATATTTAAAAAAACGTGATTTGTGTGCAGTGAGATCATATTTACACTTGGACAATGACAATGATACTACAGATGATGTAAGCTTTTGGTAAAAGCATTTAAAGAAACTCAATGCCGGAAGTCTATTACAGCGACGGATTTCTGTCTGCACATCTAATGCTCTTCACGCGGAAAAGACAAGAATAAAATCACTGCGGCTAAAACCTGAAGCTAACATTTTCAGCCCAAACCCAGTGTCCCCGTGTGGATGAGAAAGAGACCTGTGACCCTGATCGTCCTGCAATACCGGCCCAAAATCTGCAGGTTTAGCCCCGCGTCCAACTCTATTTATAGACATCAGCTTTCTATCGTTCTCATTTCCCCCTCCAGAAAACAGCAGAGCTCATGTGAGGAAACAGTTACTGTGGTGAAGTGTTAAAGACCGCAGGCTAAAATCACACCAGAAAGCACAAACAATCTCTTCATAAATGTAAACTATTTCATCCGTGTATTGCAGAATAAAAAGCAATAATATAAATAAATAAAAGGTACATAAAATCTATTTAATTTAAATATTTTGGATAATTTGCATATGCATTTATATTTATATATATATATATATATATATATAATATATATATATATATATATATATATATATATATATATATATATATATATATATATTATATATAATAATTTTATTTATTTATTTATTTTTTTGATCATTTTTTTTTTTTGGAGAAAGTCTTATTTTGTTTATTTTGGCTAGAATAAAAGAAGTTTTTAATTTTTAGGTCAAAATTTTAAGGTCAAAATTATTAACCCCTTTAAGTTTTTTTTTTTTTTTTTCGATAGTCTACAGAACAAACCATCGTTATACAATAACTTGCCTAATTACCCTAACCTGCCTAGTTAACCTAATTAACCTAGTTAACCATATATTATATATATATATATATATATATATATATATATATATATATATATAATATATATATATAAATTGACATAAGATTTGTATTATACAATTAAAGAATACATTGGTGCTGAATCTATTTTTACTCAGAGTTACAAATAAACTATGAGTAAAATGTTGAATTAAAAGAGGATTTAAAAATAATTTTATAAAAGGATTAAAAAAACATTTGTAAAAAGTGCGTTTATATTAATTCTAAATCATTTTTCTCATATTTGCAATTTGTAATACATAATTCAAACTATTTTAGAAAAATAGGAATATATACAATAAAATATTAGTGTATAATAGTATATAATAGCCAGGTTCTTGTGTTTGTCATGTTGTTTTTTTACCCCATGTTTCCATGTTCCCTGTGGTTTGTTTATTTCATGTAATCTCTTTGTTCTGTTTCCCCGCCATTTCTCGATGTTCATTAGTTTCACCTGTGTTTCTCTCGTTTGTTTCAGTTTAAATATGTCCTGTGTATTTATATCCCAGTGTTTAGTTCGTCCATTGTCTGGTCTTGAAAACATATACATAAATAAATGTCAAAAAAGAAAAGCATTACAAACTATTTATAACACTGTTACTCAGCACGCTTAATAACACTACATACACTCCTAAACATGTAAATAAATAATAAAAAAAAAAAAAATAAAAAATAAATAAATAAATAAATAAATAAATAAAAATAAATAAATTTTACTTTTACATACATCTTAGTACATATTAGGCAATATGTCTACTTTAGGTAGTAATATATACATTTAAAATATCCATATAGACTTTGAGGGTACAAATGTGTACCTTATGAAATGGCACAGAGAACAGTACAACTTTTGTAAATCTATATTTGAGATTGTATTGATTTAGATTGTACTGTTTGCAGTTGTATATAATTGGCAGATTTATTTATTATTTAATACAAATAAAAATAAAAAGTAAAAATATCCAGCATATGTTTTTTTATATATAGCATAAATTATAATATATATATCTCGCGAGATTAAATCGTGGCGAGATTTCTCGTCGAGTTGAAAAGTTTTCTCGTCACGCGAGTTGTGAGTTGTGTACTATTAACACCGTGAAGGACTTTTGGCCGCATTTTGCGACAGGACCTACACACCTAGCGAGTCAGTAAGCACCACAGACGCACACATCTCTAAGCGCGCGCAAACAAACACACACACTCACTGAATGAACTCCTGGAGACTCATCGTCACATCATCATCACGGAAACACGTTTATGCTGTCCGGTAAAAGCTGATTTTTTTTTTTTTTCATTCTGCGTGCGGTATCAAACTCCATTAAAACAACTCTCCTATCAGTCCTTCATATTCGCATGATCGCATCCAGTAGCTCAGAGTGAGTCCCGAGGCCTAAATGAAATCTTGCTAAATAAAAGTGAAACTCATTTATTAAACTAAAAATGAAATACAAAAAATTACGTTTCAAAAGATACAAAGATACAAAAGATTTGTTTCAGTGTGTGGAAATAAGTTCAATATATCATGTGAAATTGTACAGGGGAGAAGCCAGTCGGTAGAGTTTATAGCTAAATATTAGCAGTGTTTGCATGTCCTTTTTGACATAGAATTCATTTAAATAGAAATAAAATACCATTCATTACAATGTTTTTAAAAAGCACCTAAATTGTTTTGTATTTTGTGATTTTTTTTCTATTTGAATAAAATCTTTTTTCCATTCATATATTTCCTCATTGAGGATTTCTTAAAGATAGTGTAAAAATTTCGTCGTCTCGTTCTCGTGAACCCAATCTCGTATCTCGTATCTCTCGTCTCGTGGAGTAGGCATCTTGTCAACCCCTAATATATATATATAATATATATATATATATAATATTAATATATATATATATATATATATATATATATATATATATATAGCACTGCAACCCAGTGCTGGGAAACATCCATACACACTCACTTACACACACATAAATTACGGCCAATTTAGTTTATTCAATTCACCTATAGTGCATGTGTTTGGACTGTGGGGGAAACCCACACCAACACAGGGAGAACATGCAAACTCTACACAGAAAGGATGGGACTCGAACCAGCGACCTTCTTTCTGTGAGGAGACAGTGCTAACCACTGAGCCACCGTGTCACCCTCATTCATTCATATAATCATATATTTATTTATTTATACTACAAAGTCTTAATGTAGCACCAGTAAGAGCCCGTTTTGCCAGACAGTGACAGCAGACTCACATCTTGGTTGCTCATCTCCCAGTAGGGCCTTTCTCCGTACGACATCACTTCCCACATGACGATGCCGTAGCTCCACACGTCACTGGCAGAGGTGAACTTCCTGTAGGCGATGGCCTCTGGAGCCGTCCATCTGATTGGGATCTTCCCTCCCTGCAGGACAAACCGAGACAAGATCACAAACTCAGCCTGTCAGAGCGTCTTAACACGTGATTATCGCTGAGGAGAAACGCTGTCAGCCAGGGAGAAAGTGACAGGAAGCATTAGCTCTGTGGACGGCAGCTGCATGCTAATCGCTAATTGACTGTCGTGGTGTTAGCTCTTGTACTCAAAGAGAGAGAGAGAGAGAGAGAGAGAGACGTGTCTTCATTTAGTTTATTGACAGTTCACATACATTCACACACATGAAAAGTGGTATTCTGTGTTACTTTGACACACCAAAACAAGAAAGAGAGATGACAGGGGAGAGAAAAAATGGTATGCTAATTATGTCAGCCATCAGCAAACCTTTAATTATGCTCCTTCAGGAAAATGGCTGCTTCATATTTAGGCTAAATAAGGATTAATTTTCACTGAAGAATACACTTTTTTCTAGCTCAGGCAACATTGTGTTGGTTATGAGAAATTGACTGTATATTTGTGTGAGAATTCAGAGAAATCATGTCTAGCAGAGGAGAGAGATGGAGAAAAAAAAATGTTTGCCAAACTGAACAAGGATTTGCAGGACAAGGATCTTGACAACATTTGTTTTCTCTTACCATTAAATCAAGTAAGTTAAATAGTAGGCTATTATCCTATTTAACATTGGTCTTATGTATCTTTTGCTATTAAAGTCAGTTTGACAATATATTCCACCCTTTCCTGATTAGCTACTAAGTCCATTTAGCATCTTGCACAAGTTTTAATTATTTCATTTGTTTATTTATACATAGTATAGTATCATAAATAGGCAGATTTTTTTTTTCATAAGTACATTAACTGTGCAGCCCATGTTGTTGTTTTTTATCACCAAGTATCACCAGTATGGCTGGTAACTGACAAAATCTTGATGCAAGTGCAAAATATAGAATTTACTGTAAGTTACAATAGCATTTATTTTTTTTTTTAGATCACAGGACTTAATGGTTCAATCGAGTGCATCAATCGAGTGCATTGAAGTGCTACACTCACAAAGTAGGTTTTATATACTTTAAATAATTGCAATCTAGTTTATTTTATTGTTTTATACCAAAAATATCAATTTACTTAAAATATATTAGTTTTTTATAACAGTTTATTTTGAATAAAACTAATGCAATTTATTTGAGTAGATTTTTGTATGTGGTTATTGTGTAGAATAAATGTTATAAAAGTAAGTTGACACAGACAATTTATTAGAGCAGCTGTCGATGTGCGGCAGGTCTGTTCATCAAACATGATTTTAATAATTCGGCGTGACCCCTTTTTCACGGTCCGGGACTTTGCAGGCAGATGCAGCATCTTCAATGTTCGACACTAACTGCTCGCAGCAGCGGATCTGATTAACACGGTAAGTTGCAAATTTAGCCGAATGATAATGGTAAAGTCATGCTAAACGGTGACTTAGCTAGGCAGGTGAGGTTTTAGCTTTGTAAATTGTACTGTTACTTCAGGTAGACTGCTCCCACATGGAAAGCTAAGTTGGCTAACGCTAACCAACACTAGTTTATGCTAACGATTAAAAGTGATCGTATTGGGAAAATAGTGAAACTAGTTTTAAAACACTTAGTAGGTATAACTAACGTTACAGAACGGATTAACAAGGGCTCTGGTGGGCGGTCGGGCTACATTAGCAGGATGATGAAGATGAAACCAGAGTGAACATTTCAGCAAGACAATGGTCCAAAACATCCAAGAAACTCTCAAATGCTTGCAAAAAAAAAAAATCAAGTTGTAGAATGGCCAGCCAATCACCTGACTCGAATCCATTAGAAAATACAAAATAAAGCTCAGATTTGATAGATGAGACATGAGCAAGTCCTGTTTAAATACTTCAGTACTGTCTCTTTGTGTCATGTCATTGTTATTACACAGATTTTTTGTTTGTTTTATTTCTGTTTGTTTTGTTTGGGTTTTCACCAAAATCTGGTTCAATTCCATGTCAACAGCTCCATTAGAAATGTTATTTCCAGAAAAAAAAAAAAAAAAAAAAACATGACATGACATGTTCAATACTTATTTCCTCTGCTGTATGTGGCTTAGTTAAGTGCAAACATTCTTTAAAAATTGTATATGCTCATTTTTATATACTCAATTATAAGCAGATAAATTACGCCTAAATGAAAAGCTCAGTTTTGACCATATTTGCAATGGTCATCAATATTAATGAGCTCTGCTTTGATGCTCATACAGCTTGTGTCAGCGGCTGCTCTTTTATTCTCTCTCTCTCTCTCTCTCCCTTATTTATCAGGGGTCACCACAGCGGAATGAAACGCCAACTTATCCAGCATATGTTTTAACGCAGTAGATGCCCTTCCAGCTGCAAAAAAACACTGGGAAACACCCATACACTCTCACATTCACACTAATACACTATGGCCAATTTTAGTTTATTCACTTCAGAGTGAACATGTGAGGGAGAACATGCAAACTCCACACAGAAATGCCAACTGGACTCAAACCAGTGACCTTCTTTCTGTGAGGCGACAGCACTAACCACTGAGCCACCGTGTCACTCCATGTGTCAAGCAAATGTAAAAAAATAGAGTAGATGTCTTTTTGATCTTTTCAACTAAGCGATAGAGTTTTTTTTTTTTTTTTGCTAGGAGTGAGTGAGCTACCTTTATGCATCAAGCTAGCTTGCCCCTGAGTTGTGCTGTAGATGTACACTTAGACTAAATTGTATTATACTAAACAAAGAAGGAACAGTCAGGGATGTATTAACAGCTGTATTTTAAAGCTGTTAAGTAAACGCATGCAGGAATTAATATATTCTGTATAAAATTATATTGGCATCCTTTCACTCAAGAAAAATCACAGCAAAAGCTGAGTGATATGACACAATGCATAAACATAAATTCAACACTTACAGTTTAAATCAGAATTATTAGCCCCCTGAAATATTAGACCGCTTGTTTATTTTTTCCCCAATTTCTGTTTAATGAAGAGACGATTATTCAACACATTTATAAACATAATAGTTTTATTAACTCATTTCTAATAAGTGATTTATTTTATCTTTGCCATGATGACAGTAAATCATATTTTACTAGATATTTTTCAAGACACTTATATACAGCTTAAAGTGAGATTTAAATGCTTAACTAGGTTAATCAGGTTAACTAGGCAGGTTAGGGGTAATTAGGCAAGTTATTGTATAACAGTGGTTTGTTCTGTAGACTATCGAGAAAAATATAGCTTGAAGGGGTTAATAATTTTGTCCTTAAAATGGTGCTTTAAAAAATGTAAAGTGCTTTTATTCTAGCCAAAATAAAACAAATAAAAAAATATTTTCAGACATACTGTGAAAATTTCCTTGCTTCTGTTAAACATAATTTGGCAAATATTAAAAAAAAGAAGAAAAGCATTAAAAGGGGGCTAATAATTCTGACTTCAACTGTATATTAGGCAGTTTATATGAGTTTGTTGCCTCATCACAAACATGGACACCAAATTTCACAATATAAACTACCAAAAGATACATTTAATCAAACCTTATGCCTCTTCAGGGTGGCGCTGAATAAATTAATCTATATATCTTGCATTTTGCATTCAGATGGGCTACGAACAGATGGCTGGCTGAGACCTGATCCTTACGGTAAAACCGGATGTGAAGTGCTGCGCTTTGTCTTTAAAAACATTCTAAATATTGTTTGTTTATGTATGGTGCCGGTACACACCTGTCTGCATTACCTACCAAAAAATATAAGACAATGTAAAGAGGTGACACTGTGGGCTTAGTCTACTAGCCTATCCTATTTCAAATAAGAGTCCTACATACATAGTAAGATTAATATAAGCTTAAATAAACTAACAGAACAATGATAATTGTTGTAATCTCATTAGGAAATGTAATCAAACACAACCAGGGGCATGCATATTAATGATCCTGTGTACAACATAACCGTATTTTGTCCTGATTGGCCAGTTTTTGACTATGATAAATAAGGCCATTTCCATGTACTGAAATATTTTTATTTTAAGCAATATCCAGATTTTATGGCACATTCAAACACTGAAAACATCAGATTTCTATGATATGTCAGCTTTAACACAAAGCATGCAGTGAGGTGTAGTGTGTTTTGTTGTGAAGCACGTACGCGGGTGGTGTAAGCTGCCTCTGGGTCATCCTCCAGCACTCTGGACAGGCCGAAGTCAGACACCTTACACACCAGGTTGCTGTTGACCAGGATGTTGCGGGCAAGCGAGGTCACGGTGCACATATCCCATCTCGGAGAGGTAGCGCATGCCCGATGCTATGCCACGCAGCATGCCAACCAACTGGATCACAGTGAACTGACCGTCATTCTTCTGTTGAAGGAAAAAATATGAATAATACACATGAGAATGAGTGTGATACATTAAAACTTACGCTTGAAAGTTTACACATTTCTTTGAATAAATATATTAGGTTTTTTACATTGTAAGATGCATTCTGAGGGAGCAGGTTTGACTGCCTGTGTGCAAGGGACAACATCATGTCTCCAAAGTAATGCATAAAAAACAAGATTTGTGTACTAAACCTGTAATGGCAGTTTCTGTTTCTACTAATAAGCACTGCCCACTAAATTGTGAACTAAACTGAGTTAAGCTTAAGCTGCAGTAGTTTTTTGATGAATGCCACAGTGATGGCGAGTTCTTATTAAAGGAATCTGCTTTGAAAATCCTCCTGTTTTTGTCATCTCTTTAAACACACTACAGGAATTAGCAATACTGATTTTATTTAATTAATTTTTACATAATTAGTTGTGTAACAAGGACATATCAAACCAAAGTGAAACTACAAATAATACTTAACTGCTAATTTAAATGTCATTTTTGTGGCTTTCATGACAGAACACAGTATTATGTTTTGAAGGCATGTTTTGTTTTAAATGTATTGACTTGAATTTACCTTCAGAAAGGTGTCCCAGAGATCCATTCTCCATATATTCTGTTATTATCATCACCGGTTTACCTATAGGAAATAAATCATAATTATGTTGTTATGTGACAGGCAGACAACAAACAACATATTAAAGCAGCTTCAGCTCAAAGCTATTAAATAAATATATGAAATAAATAAATAAATAAATAGTTTGGCTTGAGTTATTATTATTATTAATTATCAGATTATTATCATGATGATGATGATGATTATTATTATTATATTATTATTATTATTATTATTATTAACAATACATACAATTAATAATAATTATTTTGTGAAATAATAATAATAATTTATTGACAATTAGCAACACTACCACAAATTACCATACTATTACAAAATATCAATTAAATTGTTATTATTATTATTGAGAAAACACTAAATAAATAAATAAATAAATAAATAAATAAATAAATAAATAGTTTGGCTTAACTACTATTTTTTATTGTTTATAATAATAATAATAATAATAATAATAATAGCAATAATAATAATAATAATATAATAATAATTATTATTATTATTATTATTATTATATATTTAATATAATGTATATTTATTGGCAATTAGCAACACTACCCACAAATTATCAATATAAATTATTAGTATTGTGAAAACAGTCATCTTAGTAAAACAATGTTTCCAACTTCACAACACCAAACCAAACCAAACATGCAATAACAGAATGCCATCCTAACAGCCACTCACTTTTGGTTACGACCCCCCTTCAGATGGATGATGTTGGGATGCTCGAAACTGTCCCATAATGCTGGCTTCACCCAAGAAGTCCCTTCTCTGCTTCTCCGTGTATCCGGCTTTCAGAGTTTAATGGCCACTGGATCTCCTCTCTTGCCTGGCAGCCGCAGCAGACCACTGCACACCCTCCCCGAATTCACCTGCAAACCGCGAGACAGACGGGCAGTGAAGCGCGGCAGGACACAGCCAGACAATGAAATGGCTCATTGTGTTCGGGCAGATTTCCCTTGCGAAGCGACAAAGTGCAGAGCTGCTGAGGGTTTGAACTCGCATCTGAATGAATGAATAAAGTCTGACTGCGCGAGCTGGTATTTATAGTGGTGACACTTCCAGAGCAAGAGTTTAAATTAAAACGTTTAGCCCTTTTAAGAGCTACATCTGAGAAAGCTTTTACATTTGATTATCACTTTTTGGGCTCAATAGCTTGTCAAAAATGCAAAAGAGACATTATTCAACTTTATATAGCTTTGAAAATGTCAAATGAACCTAGTAGATTTAGTAGGCATGGGTTTGAATCACATGTTCATTTTTACATTTATAAATGTTAGTTTAAAAAAATACAAATGGTCCGAAATACAAATGTTTTCATTTATAATCAAGTATGATTGAAAATCAAATCATATTTTACCAATAACAATAATCTTTATCTCTTCTAGTTAAGTTACAAAGCTAAATTAGGAAGAAATGTCATAAGTATAAATAAACACAAATAACACATAAACTAAGTTTAACTCAACCTAAATAAATAAATAAATAAATAGATAGATAGATAAATAAACAATAAATCCTACTATCTGAGAAAATGAGAGTTTTCAAGTGTTCTCTTATTTATAATATTTTTTTTTTAGCTGAAGGTTGTCTATGAACGCTGGACTCGAAAAGAGCCTCACTGTATGTTTTCTTCAGTGCTTATTGAAAGTAAGAGTGCAGCGCATATTTAAAAAAAAATTTCAGCACTTATTAATATTGCTCTCAAGCATGGACTGCATATGTATGATCATTATAATGTCAGCATGTGCATAATTATAATCCATCAAATCAATATTATTATCCAAGTCAATATTCTGATTCTATTTATTTCCCCAAGTACATTGAGGAAAAAATCCAAATAATATAAACATTAATAATTACTACTAAGTTCTGTATGTAATCATTAACAAGTGCTGCATTGTACAAGGACTACAAGTACATTAGGAACGCCATATAATAGAGATAGACATGTGACACAGATATTAAAGTAGCAATAACCAATATTTTAGAAAAAAATGCTTTTGTTGGACCCAGTCCCTAAACACTCCTGCAGTCAATCAGATGTAAGGGGGCGTGTCTAATAAGCTTCCTTGGTGACATATTGACATTGTTTAGAAAATTGCATAAGTGCACCTTTAAAATGTTTTTTTTTTTTGTAATCATTCACTTCGATAACATTATTTTAAGTTGAGCCTTTATTATCTGATCTGGACCACAATTATAATTTACAGGGAAAATAATAAAATATACTTGCTGTTTTACTGCTTCTAGTATGGTGGCCCAGTAGCTCATAACATAACAACATTTTAAAAGCAAACATTAAAATCATAACATAACAAAATTTCAAAAGCAAACGTAAGCTTACAACACAACAGCAATAAGCTCACAACCAATGACATTTCAGAAAGCAAACATTTAAAACACAACAAAAATGCTCCTGACCACTAGGTGGCAGTGGAACACTGATTACTTCTTCTTGTTCTGGTTAAATGATGAGCTACAGACCAAAACAGCGATTACCTCTAGACGTCACAAGAAATGTGTTACAAAACATTGCTACCAAGGAGCAAGAAGCAGGATCGACCTCTGGACGTAACCTTCTGCAACGTCCGTGAAATCGAATACTCAAAAAATGCACACACATCTCACCTGTTTGTGGACCAACTGCCACCTAGTGTTCGGGAGAATTTGCATTTGGTTGTGAGCTTAATATTTACTTTCTGAAATGTCATTGTGTTGTGAGTTTTTAGTATCAGTGTTGTTAGGTTTTAGGATATCTATAAGCTAGTGTGCATTAAAACAGTGACAAAAGTTGCGTTTATAAGATATAAATAGAATTTAAACATGTAAAGCTTGCAGTTTGCCATCTCCGCCTAAATCACAGGTGTCCATCCCAGTTCCTGGAGGGCCGCAGTTCTGCAGTTTAGTTTCAATCCTAATTAAACACACCTGATCAAACTAATTGAGTCCTTCAGACTTGTTTGAAACCTACAGGTAAGTGTGTTGGAGCAGGGTTGGAACTAAACTGTGCAGAGTTGCAGCTCTCCAGGAACTGGAATTGACACCTATGACCTAAAGGGATCAATGTCACCTCATAATTCAGTTTCTCATCAAATTTTGACCAAACAAATGCTCTCTAGTATCTGACATGTCCCGCCCCCCCTTCAAGACACCTCACATTTGATGCCCTTGAGCTCAACCACTCTCACTGGCAGAGAAGTGATAAAACAAACCGCTATTGGCTGTTTTATTTTAAAGGGGAGGTACTACACTATGCCCATCCTCTCTTAATGTTTCAATTGAGATTGTTGAACATCGAATAAAAATGTTTGCTTTCTGAAATGTTGTTGTATTGTAAGCTTAATATTTGTTTTTCTGAAATGTCATTGTGTTGTTCACTACTGGGCCAGCTTACTCCAGTGTTTGTTTCAGGTGAAAAGTGCACTCAGTTATACAGTTGAAGTCAGAATTATTAGCCCCCCTTTGAATTTTTTTTACATTTTTTATTATAATTCCCAAAATATGTTTAACAGAGCAAGAACATTTTCACAGTATGTCTGATAATATTTTTTTCTTCTGGAGAAAGTCTTATTTGTTTTATTTCAGCTAGAATAAAAGCAGTTTTTAATTTAAAAAAAAATCATCATTATACAATAACTTGCCTAATTACCCTAACTTGCTGTTTAATATTTAGTAAAATATTATTTACTGTCATCATGGCAAAAATAAAATAAATCAGTTATTTGAAATGAATTATTAAAACTATTATGATTAGAAATGTGTTGAAAAAACTCTCTGTTAAACAGAAATTAGGGAAAAAAAATTAACAGGGTAGATAATAATTCAGGGGGCTAATAATTTTGACTTCAACTGTATGTATTGCTACATTTATAGAGGAGTGATTTTTCCAGTAAGTCCAAAATATGAGATTTGATTGGTCTTAGCCAAACCATACAGCGAGTTTCCCACATGTATCCTTAATGGAAATCTCTTCCTGTGGCCTGTTTTGTTTTTTGCTTGCGCATAACTCACTCACCGGCTCCAATAACCCGCTCGATGGTAATACAGCAGACATCAATCTCCTTGGCGAACTCGTGGACAGCCTGGTTGGGATCTTCATAGGTGTGGGGATCGATATACGTGCGGACCGAAGGGAATTTGACTGTGATGAAGAGAGAGAGAGAGAGAGAGAGAGAGAGAGAGGAGAGAGAGAGAGAGAGAGAGAGAGAGAGAGAGAGACAGAAGGAGAGACAAGAGGAAGAAGTGTTGATTGTTGGCTCTTCACAGCTCTCGGGTTTGGTTTATGTGAAGAAACGGCAGGAACGAGTGAGGAGGTTTCATCTCTAGAGACCGTGTTTGTTCTTCCCTGCTGTGTTAAGCACAACATATTGATGGATTGCCTTAGGACTACATAATCAGAATATGGCAACATGCTACTGTGTGTCGCTGTATTATTGAGTATGTGGTTAGTGTGGTTGTAGACTAATGGGCTGGTGAGGTTTTCTGGTTGCAGATGGCTGTCCCAGTAATGGGAAAGTTACTAAAAGTACAAGGTATATTTGATTTCTCCACACACACATATCTTTATGTGAGTACCTTGTATCCTCTATATCCCCACAAGTATAGTAATACCAGTAACATTTGACCTTGTGAGGACATCTTTTTGGTCCTGACTCACAAATCTTTTTGTATTTTGAAAATGTAAAAAGGCAGATTAATTTCCGCAACCCAGGCTCATTCTGAAAACATACCGCTATATACATTTATGGAGTGCGCCAAATATGTCCCAGGAGGTACGTTTTTTTTTGCAGTTTTTGTTTTTGTGAATTCCACCAGAGGCAGATGTGTACGCTTTTTGAGATCTCAAATTTCTCTCGCGAGTGGCATTCGTGCCTGCTGTTTGATCCACCAGAGGCTGCTGTTTACTGATTGAATGACTGACTAACTGACTGATCGATCAACTGACCCACCATCCTCCTTCCCAAAACCCAACCAATAGTGTTTTCAAAAGCACAGATTGACCATAGACTGTAAAAGATATGAACGTAGTATCCGTGACGTCACCCATAGGTTTCTGAAGATCGCAAAGGAAGCTACAAGTAGACGTGGCCAACCTTCCCCATTTTGTTTACTTGTCATCGCATCGACTGGGGGTAACCAAACAAGGGCAAAGAGGCGAAGTGTGAGCTGAGCTACAGATGCCTGTTAGCATGTTGCTTAGACAGGCTTTTCATAGGGAGATATGCTGCATAATTCATCACCTCCGATTCCTGTGTTCTGACCACATGTGCTTGGTTATATACTCTATCAATAAAGTTTTAGTCTTTTAAAAAACACTGTTGTAATACATTGAGCCACTAAGCATCGTTTTTATGACGTTTTTCTACAGGATTAAAACGTGAATTACTTCCTAATTTAAATACAGTCTGTGTTCGTAAATGCAAGGCTATTTATGAAATCCAGGCAAAAATCTAATTATAGAAATATTATAAATAAAGAAAATTATAAATGATAAATTATCTTAAATAAAACAAATACATTTATAGATATGATATATAAGAATTGCACTCACCTGGGAAATAGAGGCAACTTGAATGGTTTGTGAGCACAATTAAGTGCACACAACATGCCATATTATCTGATTATTGTAGGAAATAATACCAAAAGGCAATTGACTGTGTAAAGTCACAAAAAAACAAAACAAAAATTTAATGTATATGCTGAGTTCACTGGCTAATCAGCTGGAATCAGCTGAGGTGACGGGACACAGTTGTCATGAAGGGTAATATTAGTTATTTGTAGGCCCACACGGAATCTGCGACCGAAGAAATCAGATTTCCGCAGATTTTTAGCCCGTCATGGAGTCTATTTATTTACTTGTGTAAATGTGTATACATGTATATTAATTCAGTTTTTAAATTAAGCATTATTATTGACTAATATAAAAATGTTCATCTGATGTATTTAAAATTCAGTTTGTAAAGTAATATTTTCTGTCTTTTAGTAGATGTATTATATGAAAGACATATGAAAGACTTGCTTTGTTTACCAAATAATTGGATCTAATTGGATTTGCATTGTAAACATTAAATAACAGTTAAAAAATGTATTCTTTTTTATTTCATATATTAAATACGTTTTTATTTATAATACTCCCAAAATCATTCTGCATAAATCCGCAAATTTTTTAGAAAATGCTCAGCGGAAATAGCAAAAAATGCCTGCAGATTCTATCTGGCTCTAGCTATATGTTCCAAAACCATCTTTTGTACCAGGCTGTAAACATGTTTTTGTCAGCTGTAAAATTGACCAATTCAGCATTGCAGTCAGTGAAGATCTGGAGTTTCTGGAGCCAGCCCCCAAAGGCCAGTCGATGAATTGCAGTTTCAGTTACTTCCGTATTGGATTTATGATGGAGAGCGGGATGTTGCCTTTTGCGATTGACCCACCCACCCACTTCCCTAAATCCAACCGACAGTTTTCCCTTGCCGGATTTTAACCATGTTTGCAGATTTTGTCACATTCCCACCCTGTTATTTACTTGTTTATTTTATTTTTTGGCTTCTGTTTTTGTCTTACCCACTTTCTAGAACCGTTCTTCGCCGCACTCGAACCCCGTCGTCGTGGCCAACTCCTCTCTGTGTCTCAAGTCTACGACAAACATAGTCAGCTACTGGACAAACCGGTAACATCTGTAAAACCGTCCACATGGAGGTAAAAGGTCAGCTGGTAAGCTCGAAAAGGAACTGCATCATACCGCACCCGTATTGTTTGCTTTAAAGACAAAATGCAGCCATGCGTACATCTGGCTTGATCTCCAGAAATGTGTATAGGGCTACCTTTTCAGATGAGCGTATGTTGTGTATTTACGTGAGTACCTTGTATCCCTTATGTCCCCACAAGTATAGTAATACCAGTAAAAAAAAAATTCCTTGTGAGGACATCTTTTTGGTCCCCATGATAAATCCTTTTATATTTTGAAAATGTAAAAACACAGATTGCTTTCTGTGAGGGTTGGGTTTATATGCACTGTAAAATGATCTGTTAAGTAACAGTTTCCATATTTTATGATTCACAAGTGCTATCTGTTTATTTGCGGTTGTGAATTGCACTTTCAGTTTTGATCGTACAGATATGAGCAATACATCAATCGAATCTGTTAGGTGTCTAGTTTTTTTTTTGTGTACACTCACAATAACAACAAAAGTGTGTGCTTTTGCAAAATAAGGAAAATAAACAGTGAAGGCACTTTCTCTTTTCTCTCTCCGTGAACTGTTTTTACAAACACGTCAGTAATATGCACTGAAACTCCGCGAAAACTAAACACACAGACATGAGACATATATCTATAGAAAGCTTGAAGTGTCTACTTTTAAATGCAGCGGTGCATGTTGAAAACAAATATTGTTTGATAAAGTAATCAGTATGAAACCAACGCTATGTCTAGCTTCTCTATCGGAGCTCATTATTTTTAATGCGACCACACCCACGAGGCTTTGTTATTACAATAGTCCATGTGAGACTTGCGCGACATGTAAACTGAGGTCAGAAAAAACAGCGGAATCTTCGCGAATACATGAGACATACAAATGAAAGACATACCTGCATAAAGCTTGGAGGGTGAACTTTCCAACTCATTTTGAAAGCAAATGTTGTCTCGCATATATATAAAAGGTCTTAAAATATTATTTTGATTATTCTTGTGTTTTGTCATTATGCCAGAGTCATTTAGAAATTATTATTAAATGCTGGAATAATGCACAAGAAAGTTTTTATTACAACAGTTTTGCAAACACGTTTTATACCATTTCAAATATTTCCCTCCATTTCTCAGTGAATATAGGCAATGTATTTTGATGCATTTAAACAAAACAGATTTATTAAACAGATATATTTATTAAAATAATATTTTAGTCACCAAATATATTCAGAAATTAAAAGATCATACAATAAAATTCAAGCAAAATATTGAAAAAAACATTGTAACAAGCATTTAGTTTGGGTTAGCTTTGCAGATGGACATTGCTTTACAATGCCCTTGATGGGTGAGTGGGGGAGTGTCTTTTGTCTCTCCATGTGTGAATTATTCATGACCATTGTCACTCATGCATAGACCTGAGATGAGCCAAACAAACTTAACAAAATGTAAATCTTTGTAATGTTTCCTTTGAATGAGAGAATAAAATAATTTTTACATAATTGTGAAGTAAATATTCTAGCCTACCAGACTGGTTTCTCAAAAGTCTTGCTCAAACACATTTTTCTCCAAATCCTCCCAACCACGCATAATATATATATTTTTTTTCTAAAAAACAAAAGCATGTACAGCAATATGTCACATATTGTTGTAGCACAGTTTGTGCTGAATACAAATAAAATATATGTTGGCCAATACCATGTAATAAGTAGCTGAAATTAGCACAAATGTCAGGGCATGTCAAAACATGTCAAAAAGGGGGGAATATGTAAAACTGCTAATTTACTGATATTTTTACAGTGTGGATATAATATATAAAATGTATGAATAGCTGAACAAGTATGAATGTAAGTAATCTGTTATACTGAATGTAATTGTATTGTTTACACATTTTTTTTACTTATATTTTTAGACTATATTATATGTGTAATTGTATTTATTGTAATTTCTTTATAAAATTCTACTTTTTGTACTAATATTATAAGTTAGGCACCTAGAGTCTGAGAGTAATGCAATTCCGATTGTCTGTATGTCCTGTGCATGTGGTTGAATTGACAATAAAGCTGACTTTAACTTTGACATGGTGTCTTTTGACATTCAAACTTTACCACAGGTTTCATGTGAGGGTTAAGTGTAGGAGTAGGATCATATAATAGGCGCTTTTTTACAGTTTAAATAAATAATGCCTATGGAGAGTCCACCAATAAATGTGTGTGTGTGTGTGTGTGTGAGCTTATTTCTATTTTACACCTCTATAGAGGACTTTTAGATAATGCATCATCAACATCTAGGGGGTTGTAAAACAAAGCTCATTGATGCTGAAGTGGCCTGACGTCGGGTCGGCCCTCTGGACTGGAGCTGATGATAGGATGAGACTGATCCACTGAACTCTGGCTGAACTCGGACACACATCTGTCTCTCTGTCTGTGTGTGAGTATATGTGTGTGTTTGTGTGTACATGTTATTATATTTTGGTAGGGACTTAATACTGAATGCACACAAACTCATGGGGACTTGTGTCACTGTGGGGACCTAATTTGAGATTGTATGTGTCTGTCCGTCTGTCCGTCCGTCCATCCATCCATCCATCTATCCATCCATTCATCCATCCATCCATCCATCCATCCATCCATCCATCCATCCATCCATCCATCCATCCATCCATCCATCCATCCATCCATCCATCCATCCATCCATCCATCCATCCAACTATCTGTCTGTCTGTCTGTCTGTCTGTCTGTCTGTCTGTCTGTCTGTCTGTCTGTCTGTCTGTCTGTCTGTCTGTCTGTCTATCTATCTATCTATCTATCTATCTATCTATCTATCTATCTATCTATCTATCTATCTATCCTATCCGTCTGTCTGTCTCTCTGTCTCTCTGTATGTCTAGTCATCTTCATTTCTAAAGCACTTTTACAATGATTGTGTCAAAGCAGCTTTACATAGATTAATAGCTGTCTGTCTGTGTGTGTGTCTGTCTGTCTCTATGTCTGTCTGTCTTTCTGTCTGTTTTTGTCTGACTCTGACTTACTGTGGCCATTGTGGAAGTGCATCTTCTCCTCATCTGGATCTTGCTTGGCTTTGCTGTATCCACAACGTCTGTAAACAAACCAAAAGAAAAAGACTTGCGTTATTCTTCAGATCCCTCTAAAAGCTGACTTTTCCTCTCACTTTATATGCAATTTTGCTAATTCAATTGCCCTGACAGACGGTGGAGGAATAGTAAACAGTGTGCATGCGTGTCTGGTAATGGTTTTA
>LR812528.1:14202497-14482497 GCA_903798195.1 Danio kyathit
CAAACACACACTACAGCCAATTTGTCACAGCCTTGATTACATCAACAAAAACTGTGATTCACTGGACAGAAAAAAAATATAATATCCCCACGATCTCAATTGAACAATGTTACTGTACATCTAATCTGAATGAACACACCCTTTCATAAGGACAAACAAAAGATGAACACATTTTTATCTATAGCGCATGTCTTTGGACTGGGGGGGAAACTGGAGCACAAGGAAGAAACCCACGTGAACACAGGGAGAAAATGCAAACTCCACACAGAAATGCCAATTGGCCCAGCCAGGACTCGAAACAGCGACCTTCATGCTGGTTGTTCAAACTAATTATTTAAAAGGAGCTGAAACAACACTGTTCTTTATTTTTTTTAAACTTAATTGGTTTTTGTTCAGTCAACTTAAAATTGGAAAAAAAAAACATTAAATTGACATAATTGCTTTGCTTTAGATGAGATGTTTAATCATGTTAAAAGGAACATTCCATTTTTGTGTGGAAATAGGCTCTTTAGCTTAGCTTAGCATAAATCATGGAATCGGATTAGACCGTTAGCATCTCATTCAAAAAATTTTTAAATGACAATTTTCCTATGGGCAACCCAGTGGCGCAGTAGGTAGTGCTGTTGCCTCACAGCAAGAACGTCGCTGGGTCGCAGGTTCGAACCTCGGCTGGGCTGGGTCAGTTGGCGTTTCTGTGTGGAGTTTGCATGTTCTCCCTGGGTTCGCGTGGGTTTCCTCCGGGTGCTCCGGTTTCCCCCACAGTCCAAAGACATGCAGTACAGGTGAATTGGGTAAGTTTAATTGTCCATAGTGTATGAGTGTGAATGTGTGTGTGGAAGTTCCCAGAGATGGGTTGCGGCTGGAAGGGCATCCGCTGCGTAAAATCGTGCTGGATAAGTTGGCGGTTCATTCCGCTGTGGCGACCCCGCAAGGGACAAAGCCGACAAGAAAATGAATGAATGAATGAATGAATTTTCCTATTTAAAGCTTATCTCTTCTGAGGGAAAAGTTATGTTCTAGACTAATATGGCTAGTTCCTATTCTTAGTACACAATGAACTAGAGAATAAAATTAGCTAAACTCTTTTATTTATCATTATGTATTTTAAGTGAGCTGCTATAATATGTATTTGGAGTCAGATAAGAATAGCACTGAGAATGCCACTGTTAAAAAAACAAAAAACAAAAAAAACTATATGTTTGCTTACATTTAATGACTGAAAATGTAATCAGCATGCATAAGAACAGCTTTTTCACGAAATGTAGTTTACATGGTGACGATAATAATATTGTTTTAGCTTGCCCTCGGTCAGGACTTTCAAGTAGGGTCTGTCTGCGGACTGCAAGACAGGGGCGTAATGTGAAGAGGCCTTCGGGGGCGTAACTTGTAGTACATTACAGGCATAACTTGAAGTTATGGAAATATGTCAAAACTATGTTGTCGGCAAAATGGTGCTGTACATCAGTTATTAATGTCTACAACTACCCTTCTGAAAAATCCAGCTTAAACCAGCCTAAGCTGGTTGGCTGGTTTTAGCTGGTCGACCAGCCTGGTTTTAGAGGGGTTTTGGCCATTTCCAGGCTGGTTTCCAGCCATTTCCAGCCTGGTCTTAGCTGGTCAGGCTGGAAGTTGACCAGCTAAAACCAGCTTGACCAGCCAAAACCAGCTATGTCCAGCTTAAACCAGGCTGGTCAAGCTGGTTTTAGCTGGTTTAAGCTGGCCATTTTCCAGCCTGACCAGCTAAGACCAGGCTGGAAATGGCTGGAAACCAGCCTGGAAATGGCCAAAACCCCTCTAAAACCAGGCTGGTCGACCAGCTAAAACCAGCCAACCAGCTTAGGCTGGTTTAAGCTGGATTTTTCAGCAGGGTATACTCCACACCTAAACCCAACCATCACAGTTAATAACGTCTATACCTACCACAACCCTAAACCCAACCATCACAGTTACTAACGTCTATACCTATCACAACCTAAACCCCACCATCATCGTTATTAATGTCTACACCTTTCCCAAATGTAAACCCAACCATCACAGCTACACCTTCCTCAACCCTAAAACCAACTATCACAGTAGGCTAACTGTCATGACAAAACAGATAAAGAAGTCAGCGAGTGGAGATGTATGGCGGAGTTGGTAGTTGAATGAATATAATAATATATCAAATTAATTGATTGTGGATAAATTTGGAGAAAACTCGTGAAATCATTTGGTGAAAATGTTCTCTGGTAAGTATTTTTGCCATCTTGCCAACAACATCTCGTTGTGACATCTCGCATGGTTCAATGGCATCTCGATAACTGCAAGTTACACCTCTAACTTACTACAAGTTACGCCCCTTCATCTTACGCCCCTGTCTTGCAGTCCACAGACAGATACACTTGGGACTTTCTAATGTTTGCAGAAAAGACTGCAAGATGGAAGTTACATGCTGAAGAAATGAAGTCTCCAAAAATGCATCTCACAAGTATTTGTCAGAGCACCTGGGATAAGCTGCACTGAATGCTTAGCTTGTCTGAAGCCCTTGATATAAAGCATGTCTTATGTTTACATAAATTTGGGTTACGTTGTGCAAGATGGAGTTATGATGCTAACATGCTAACATGTGCTAATGCTAACGCTAACACGATATAGATAGAATGGAGACATTTTGCTGTCACAGCCTTGATTACATTAACAAAAACTGTGATTCACTGGACAGAAAAAAAAAATAATATCCCCACGATCTCAATTGAACACAATGTTACTGTACATCTAATCTGAATGAACACACCATTTCATAAGGACAAACAAAAGATGAACACATTTTTATCTACACCTCCCGCACTTCCAGTGTAACTCCAGCAAATTGCACGCTGTTTATTATAGATAGTCAGAATGCGCCTCAGTTTGTTTCCTCTAGCACAATAGCATGCATTATTGTCTCATTTTAAAATGTTGTGCCTAAAATGCAAAATAGGACAGCGTGTCTGAAACAGGATATTGTTGTTGGCTCCTTCTCTTGCTCTGCCATTGTGTTTTGCGATCGTGAAAACAAATATCCCGCTGCTGTTTACATTAAATAGCAGGCAGGCACACATTCTTCCCACTGTAGAACCGTTGCCAGTGATCAGAGATGTAGATATGCCTGTAATTCCCTCTGAGGCATTTACTAGCTCAATACAGGACAGCTAAAACGGACAGCTAAATCAATGTTCTGTTCAAATGTGTTAAAGGGATAGTTCACACCAAATACAAATTTCCTCATCATTTACTCACACTCATGTGGTTCTAATTTGTTTTATGAATTGTTTTTCTTGTAAACATAAAGGAAGATATTCTGAAGAATGTTCAATGTTGAAAACAATGGCATCTATAGTAAGAAAAATGGCAGATTTTTCTTTCCATTATTCTATGTACATCTTTCTTTGTGTTTAACAAACAATTAAAATATAGTAGGTCTTCTACTTTTAAGCATTTCAGGATACTTAAACTAGTATTTATTTATTTAGGAAATAATAAAATGCAATAATTCTATAACTTACAATTATTTTGATGATCAGTTATTTGTGTACTTGATGAAGACCAATTTTATTATTATTATTTTTTTTACGTTTGTAAAACCTTATTCATTGTTTTCAATATGCTTTTGCTCATACATGTATCATTTACTACTGTAAAGTCACATACGTGCTGGATGTATACAGATGCTTATCATTGCTAATAGTTGTTGCTTTGTTTTCATTGTCAATAAGTTGCTGCAGCTTTACATTTTAGCATTTAAATATTATTTTTACATAATTTTATGTACATTTTCATTTATAGATTTTGGACATGATGTTAAACAACTAGAATGCATAGGAATCGAAGAAGTATTTGAATCACGTAGAGGAGCTAATCTGAATAAAAGATTATTACAAAGAGAAGCGTTCTGGATTCATAAACTAAAATCACTTACCCCAAGAGGAATAAATGAGGAATTGGACCTTTCTATGTTTCTTTAACAGTCTGTTGTTTATAATATTGTCTATAATATTGTGAATCATGGATTTTAAACATGTAATGATACAAATAATGAGAAGAAAATGCATTTTTTTAATGTTTTGGACTGTCGGAATTTCATTGCATTGATGTAGACATGAATAAGTGAATGATGATAATTGATATGCTATTTTCCTGTGAAATTATGTTTTTGAAGGTGAAGGTAAATATTTCTTGTGTGGTTTATTATGGTAGCCTATATTGAAATGTCAATGAGATTGGTTTTACAGTTGAAGTCAGAATAATTAGCCCCCCCTTTGAATTTTTTTCCCTTTTTTAAATATTTCCCAAATTATGTTTAACAGAGCAAGGAAACTTTCACAGTGTGTCTGATAATATTTTTTCCTTCTGGAGAAAGTCTTATTTTTTTATTTTGGCTAGAATAAAAGCAGTTTTGAATTTTTTTAAACACCATTTTAAGGGCAAAATTATTAGACCCTTTAAGCAATTTTTTTTTCAATAGTCTACAGAACAAACCATCGTTATACAATAACTTGCCTAATTACCCTAACCTGCCTAGTTAACCTAATTAACATAGTTAAGCCTTTAAATGTCACTTTAAGCTGTATAGAAGTGTCTTGAAAAATATCTAGCAAAATATTATTTACTGTCATCATGGCAAAGATAAAATAAATCAGTTATTAGAAATGAGTTATTAAAACTATTATGTTTAGAAACGTGTTGACAAAATCTTCTCTCCCTTGAACTGAAATTGGGGAAAAATAAACAGGGGGTCTAATAATTCTTGGGTGCTAATAATTCTGACTTCAACTGTAATTATCGAGTGGCTGTCTAACTAATGACGTAATGTGATTGACTGTGGGAGAAAAGGGTGGAGTGAGAGGATTGTGTCACACACTGAGGAAGGCATTGTGCCGAAACCTCTGTGTTTTGTATCACCTGAAAAATGTAAAATAAAAACTATACAAAGCAATTATTTAATGAGTGCAAATCATGACCTTCTGAATCATTTGAATACAACCCATTTCACGTGACTTAAAAAGAAAAATGCATCAGTTGGAGTGAAGACGAGACTGAAACGAGACTGTTCTGATTTCATAGTAAAAATAAAAATCGAATAGGCATCACCTTTTTGAAAAAGTCAATTATATTATATAACTGCAGATTATATGGTTGACAGCTGTATTGTCCACCCTACTCACACCTCAACTTAATGATTGATTGTAATATAATAAGGTGCAACTTTTGTAAAGCTGCTTTGGAGCAATAATTATTGTGAACATTTTATACAAATAGACTTGAATCAAATTGAATTGAGTTTATAGTCTAAGTTGATAAAAGTCACCATTACATAGGTACGCACAATGTTAGGGTTAATGTTAGAATTAATAAGGTTAATTAATGGCAAAAATATTAAAACTTGCACAGCAAATACGCATATTTTCCCAACATTGGTTTAAGAGTACCCACGATTAATTGTTAACTATGAGATTGATAGATAATTAATACTTTTTATCATTAATTGAAAATGAAGGGAAAGTAATTGTGTTAATATTAAAAATAAAAAACTTATTCATAATTTTAAAATTCAGAAAAGTCTATTAATGGAAAAAAACCTTAAAAGTACAGTTAGCAATATCTAATAAATGGACAGTTCTAGAGCCTTTTAAGCAACATTTGTTCTATCAAAAAAACCCTGATACACAAAACACATAAAAGCAAAAAATAAGTTATCCTGAGGTTTTGAAAATGTTCATTATGAAACATTACTTTATGTATACCCATAATTATTTTCTAATTTAATGTGATTAGTTGGTACTCACTATCAATTATAATGTGAGTTAGTTGGTACTCACTGTCAGTTATTTTAATTTACTGATAACTTACTGAGTAGTATTTACTGAGTAGTTGTTGTGCCACACATATTTTTATTATAAATGACTTGACACTTACCTGCCACTCATGAGGAAACCGGTGACCAAGGCAATGAGGATGATGCCCACAGTCACAGCGACAGCAATGATGGGCACCTGACCCTGCTCACTGGAGGCTGCTACTGCAACACACACACCATAACAAAAAGAGAACGGATGAGAGCCTGTCAGAAATAGCAAAGCCAAACCTGATTGCATGATACAAATTTGTAATTCTGAGAGGAAATTCAAAGATGTGAGATACAGGAAAATGCCTAAACAGGTACAGACCTATAAATGTGCAATTGTAGGAAACACAGTTGCAATATTGGGGGGAATAATATGTGAAAAAATTTTGACAAAGACGGAACTACAAAAATAATTAAACTTCACATTTCTGCAATTTATATATATATATATATATATATATATATATATATAATTCTGACTCTGAGAAAAAAAGCTGATATTTTGGCAGAAAGTGGCTTCCTTATCAAACCCTAACAACCCTAACCCTAACACAATTAGGTTATTAACTAAAACAAACCATCTGACAAATTTCTTCACATGTTCTTGCGTCAAACTGTGACAACTTTGCAGTAATTATTTATGTATTGATTTATTGATTGATTGATTGATTGATTGACTAATATGTTATATTTTAGAATTTTTCATTGTATTTAGAAAAAAAAACATTCTTGGTAGATGGAATGCACATATTCATTCATTCACTTTCCTTTGGCTTAGTCCCTTATTTATCAGGGGTCACCACAGTGGAATGAACCGCCAACTATTCCAGCATATGTTTTACGCAGCGAAAGCCCTTCCAGCTGCAACCCAGTACTGGGAAACACCCACACACAATTACATTAATACAAGCACTCCGACATTACGGACAATTTATTTTTGTCCAATTCACATTTAGCACATGTCTTTGGACTGTGGGGGAAACTGGAGCACCCGGAGCAAACCCCATTGAACACGGGGAGAACATGCAAGCTCCGCACAGAAATGCCAACTGGCATAACTTGAACCAGCGACTTTCTTGCTGTGAGGCGACAGTACTAACCACTGTGCCACCGTGCCACCCTGGGAATTTTACTGATTTACTTGTTGATTAATTGATTGACTGATTGATTGACTGACTGACTGGTTAGTTGGTTGGATGGTTGCTTAGTTGTTTAATTGACTCAATGACTGGTTGGTTGATTGATTGACTGGTTAGTTGGTTGATTGATTGATTGATCGGTTGACTGATTGATTGATTGATTGATTGATTGATTGATTAATTGATTGATTGATTGATTAATTGATTCATTGATTGATTGATTGGTTAGTTGGTTGGTTGGTTGGTTGGTTGGTTGGTTGATAGCAGTATTGGTAGATGGAATGCAAACATTATTTATTTACTAATTGACTGGTTGATTGATTGATTGATTGATTGATTGATTGATTGATTGATTGGTTAGTTAGTTGGTTGGTTGATAGCAGTATTGGTAGATGGAATGCAAACATTATTTATTTACTAATTGACTGGTTAATTGATCGATTGATTGATTGATTGATTGATTGATTGATTGATTGATTGACTGATTGATTGATTGATTGATTGATTGATTGATTGATTGATTGATTGATTGATTGATTGATTGATTGATTGATTGATTGATTAACTGATTAATGTTACATTTTGAGACTTTTTACTGTATTTTGAAAATATGATTATTGTTTGATCTAATGCAATCATTTTGAAGCTCACTATCTCACAATTAATCAGTATGCAGACAGAACCTATTCTGCAAAGCAGTAAAACAAAACTTTTACAACATTTTAAGTTTCTCAACAATATGGTGTCAGTGCATATGTTTTTTATAATTATTTTGATCCTCAAATCAGATGAAACATTATCATGCGGTACTTACAGTAAGGACTGGTTTCAAACTCAAAGCGGCGACTAAAGCCTCCGTACCCCGCAGAGGTGCGTGCTCTGATTTGAAAGATGTACGCAGAGGAAGGTTTAAGGCCATCCACTAAAACCTCCGTCTCCTTTGACTTGATGATTGTGTAGCTTGTTTCCTGATCCTATAGAGCAATCAGAAAACACAAAAACAGTCAGAGAGGGAATGGAAGAAGGATAAAGGCCCTCCATCCCAAGAGAAAACCGCAAAGTGTGTGAGTCGGGGCCAGCAGAGAAGGATCGGTTTCATGGTCTTCACAGGCTTTGTTTTAAAGACCCGGTGTTAAGTGCTCTGTCCATTAGCTTTCATATGACCGGGTGTGGGGAGTCATGGCTGTTTCTCTTTTTCTAAATGCCTGGTATCAGGGTTTCACAGAACGCTCCTGAACACTGAGGTCATGAGGAGCTGAGGCTCGTTTTCAGTGGGATTCTGACTTTAAATGGCTCAACAAAGCAACCGGCAAATGCTGCAAGGTGAGGAGCAATCAGAGATGGTGATCGCTGAGGAGATTCAGTTTCAGGCTTTGTGAGGGTTGTCGCCAGTGGGGTGGTCTGATGAGACGCCCACCGAAATATATGCTGTGGGTAACATCACTTCAGTAGAGGAATAACTGACATCATTTACTCAAACTCGTACAGTTGGGCAGATGTATGACTTTCTTTGTGGTATACAGTACATTAATAAAGGAACACTTCACTTTGTTTTGAAAATAGGCTCATTTTACAATTCCTTTATGCTGCGTTCACATCAGATACGGTTGAAGCATCAAGCGCGAGTAATTTACATGTTAAGTCAATGCAAAGACGCAAATAGACATCCTGTGCATACCTGCCAAAACTCCCTTTTTTCCTGGAGACACCTCTCCCTCCACTCTCCTGTTTTGTTGTTTCTCCCAGAAAACTCCCGTAATTTAACCCCCCGCCACCCTCCCCTCGGTCCTCAACTTTTTGGTACAGTCTGTAACATCCCCGGGTCGCCGATTTTGGTATAGTATCCTATCCGATTGCATCGGCCGCACAAGACCTGGTGCATAGTACAGTTACTTACCCGGTTCTCAGCTGTGTTATACAGACACCTTACCCCCGACACCAAGCCACCCTCCCAGCCCTCCTCCTAGATTTTCAGAGACAAATGCTCATGCAAATGAAGCGGCGCGAGTTTAACTTTTTTAAGTTTTGTGCGAATCACTCGAGTTTGGAAAATCTGAACTTTAGTGGACATTCGCGTCACGTTAACCAATCATGAGCTTGCTCTTGTAGGGGAGTGATTAAGACGTAGTGCCTGTTGTTGGTGTCCTGAGGGGAAATCCTCTTGCCGACACCTGACAAAAGTTCATCAAACTGGGCTCGGTTCAGTCTGAAGCAAAGCTAAAAGCCTCCATCATCCAGGTACAGTTTCTGGAGGAGTTGATGAACTCACAGATTTGGGTGAACCTCTAAAAGGATCTGGTAAACTCAGACACGGCGCCAAACAAATATACAATGTTTTTCAGCCTTCCTAAAGAACTTAAACACAGCTATTGTCTCAATAAAATCCATGTTAGCCATTTAGCAATAAAGCTAGAGTCATCAAGCAGACAGTCCATGACGCGAATCCATGCCTATTGTGAAGTGAATTTGATGAGCAAATGAAACGAGTAATCAAAATGTTTACGAGTCTATTTACGCGCAAATATCGTGATTTATTTACACGTTCTGCATCTGGTGTGAACACAGCATTAGAGTTAAACAGTTGATTTTTCAATCTAACTAACTCTGGCAGGAACACTTTTAGATTTGCTTAGCATAGATCATTAAATTTGATTAGACCATTAGCATCTCTCAAAAAAAAATCTATAAGAGTCTTGTTAATTTTCCGATTTAAAGCTTGACTCTTCTGTATTTACATTGTGTACTAAGACCAACGGAAAATTAAAAGTTGCTATGTTCTAGACCCATATCTGGCTAAGAGTTATACTCTTTTCTGGCGTAATAATCAAGGAACTTTGTTACCATACCATGACAACTGTTGATAACAAAGTTATCTCTCCATAGTTTCAATCTCTTCTGAGTGTTTACATACATTGCTATGATGTTATATTAATTTTATAATACATCACTCACTCTCCTGAAAGCCTCTCACAGATTTAACTTCATATGTGTGTTTTACATATACTATCAATGTTTTACATAGAAACTCATTCTCCAGCAGCTACTCACAATAGTGACCTCATTCCTCAGCAGAACACCCATCCTACACACACCACCAGTTGTCACCTTTTTTCTCAAAATGCACCACCATTTGTTGCCCTTATTCCTCAAAATATATGTCTATACATTTCTACATGGTTATATAGGTTGACATGTTTACTACACACTTTTAAAGAATAAAAAATATTTGTCACATGGCAACAGGCGCAAAGATATTACACAGATTCTGTGGTGCTGAGGACTATTTTCAGACGCTGCCTAATATCATTCTGCCTGCTGAACCATGGCACGACAGCAATGTTTCTTTTTCCCAGTATTTGTTTTTCCTACTATGTAAGTCAATAGCCCCTTTCACACAGTGATACTGGTAAATATCTGGAAAATTACTGGAATGACTTTACAGGTAAATAAAAAAAAAAAAAAACGCTGTTCACACAGGCAAGGACGTTCCGGAATTTTTCAGAAAAAGACCATTTACACATCCATTCCAAAATATATATAAATATATATAATTATAAATTCTGACATTATTAACCAGAAATGAGCTTTAAATGGCTGCACTTGTATTGGTAAACATTTGACTACATTACAAACTCTGTGGATGGATAAGTATTGTGAACAACTGCGATGAAAACATATAACATTAGAGGAACACTTTCGCATGTGTGCTGGCGCTCACCGGCTGCTTCACGTGCTCACGCGTCAGAGCTTGAAGGTAAACAAACAATGGCTTCTCATAAGCATTTTATCAATATTTTTTTACAAAGTTGGCATTAAGAAGGATCATAGAAACATTATCTGACTAACATCTAGCATCTAAATGTGTCTGTAAAAATATTCAAAGGCTTTAGTTTTCATTAACCGCGCGGACGTGAATGCGTCTGAGTGTTCTGATTGGCTAAAGTAGACGTCTCACGTCAGCGCGGTCTAGACGTGAATGCGCTCTTTCCGGCAATCTTCCTTCTGCGTTCACACAGCGCAGCATTCCGGCAAATTACCTTCTCTTTCCGGAAAATTGCAGGAATTAATTTACTGGTATTTTCAAAAAGTGTGAAATGGGCTAATGCTTATAGGAACCCAACATTCATCAGTATATCTTCCTTTGTGAAAGAAACTCAAACAGAAAAAAACAAACTCAAACAGGTCTGAAACAAATGGAGAGTGAGTAAATAGTAATATATTTTTTTGTATTATTAATTTATTTTTGGGTGAACTATCCATTTTAAAACAGTAAAAACATATTTTTTATAAACCCATCTATGGTATTTCTAACTGAAAACTATTCAATTTAAGGCATGCAGACTTTAATAAAGCTAAAACCTATGAACATAACCTAAAACGAACAAGGAAAATTGTGCATCTTTCTAGGTCACTAATCAAATGTAAGCAAATGAGAGGTCACTGACCACGAAAAGTCCAAGTCAAGGTCAGATATGACATTCTCAGCTTTGTGTGTGTGTGTGTGTGTGTGTGTGTGTGTGTGTGTGTGTGTGTGTGTGTGTGTGTGTGTGTGTGTGTGTGTGTGTGTGTGTGTGTGTGTGTGTGTGTGTGTGTGTGTGTGTGTGTGTGTTGTTGTATTTTGTATTTTGTAAGGTCCCAAAGTCTTCCACTCCATTGTCTTAAATAAATGTACACTGCTAACGATTTATGTAAATTACACAGTATTTCACTGTAATATAAACTTTATTTTACTGTAGGACAGTTCTGTGGTGTTACTATATTTTAAAGTTGCATTGTGAAAATTACTGTATATCTTACAGTAAAGATATACAGAACTGTAAATACACATACAAGATAAATGGCGATGAAAATGTAAATACAGTATTTTTGCTGTAATTGATTTACAGTACGCTACTGTAAATTCTACAGGAAATTGTTAACAGTGTATGATTTATACAGTCATATAAACACAAGCTGTTGTCATTTAGAAAATATTTGGCATACAAAGACAAAAAAAATCAGTCATCGTTTACTTACCCTCTACTTATTTCAAATCTATAAGTGTTTCTTTCTTCTGTTGAACACGGAATAATGTATTTTTAAGAAAGCCTAGAACTTGTAACCATTGACTTCCATAGTATTTTTTCCAATTATGGAAGTCAGTGGTTACAGATTTTCTGAATTCTTCGAAATATCTTTGTTAGTGTTCAACAGAAGAAAGAAACAATAAATAAAAAAAATAAGGTTTTAAACCACTGAGGAAGAGTAAACATTTTCATATTTTAGTGAACTATCCCTTTTCATTTTGAGAGTGTTTTCCCCAATCATTACCTTCTCAAAGTATTTGATCTCATATTCGAGGATGATGCCGTTGGGTCGGTCGGGCTCTTGCCAGGACACCGTGATGCTATTCTTCGCCGTCTTGCCTTTCTTCACCACGGTTATAGGAGACGGAGCTGCGAACAAAACAGTTACATCTCACCTTACTTTTCAGCACAAATCAAGCAGAAAATGTATTTTCTTGTGTGGTGCACTGAAGTCCTGATGCAATGCGCTGTAACCGTCACATGAATGTTTCCAAGTCTATATGCTAGGGACTTATTTTTTGATAAGTAAACCCTTAATTAAATGAAGATATCATAATGTGTTAATTACTTTAACGCATTTCGTGCTGTTCAGAGGAAGAGCAATTGAGATGAGAGAAACACTGCAGACAGTCAGAGAGAAGGTCTTTCATCTTAACTGGCTGTGATGGCTTTGAGAAATGGCTTTGAACGTGGATTCAGGCAAGGATGACTTTAATGTTTTAGGGGAATCCTAATTATTGTAGATGTATGGTGGAATTTATCCTGATTTCATTTCTTCACATAAAGTCGTCGACATGACATCATGCTTTACAAGAGAAATGTTTCATTAGGATATACAATGTAAAATTGATTTTAAATCATTCTTCTGTAAAACAGTTGGACTGATACTGATGTTTTTCTTTCTTAGATTTTTTGTCTTGTTTCTAGTTCAAATGTCTACAAATTCTAGCATTTACTAGACTAGCAAAAATATGGTAACACTTTATTTTGATGGTCCATTTGAGTATTAGTATACTGTCTGCTTAATATCTATCTGACTATTCTGTAGATATTTATCTGACTACAGTATAAGAAACTTTGCAAGTACAAGTCATCTTACACTATTCCTAACCCCAACCCTAACCCCAACCCCAACCTAACAGTCTACTTATAATCTAAGGGCTTACTCACACTATGCTATCCGAACCGTGCCCAGGCCCGTTTCCCGGATTGTTTGAGAAGTGTGAGTGCTCTGAATCGGGCTCAGGCACGGTACACTTGGGTGGCCCTGGCCCGGTTGGAAGAGGTGGGCCAGAGCGCGGTTCACTTGGGCTCAGGCGCGGTATGCTTACAGTGTGAGTGCAAGCGTGCTTTAGCCCGAAACTGAAAACGAGACGTGACTTTTAAGGGACTGTTTCATATGGATTAATTAATCATTCGTGCTGTTCAATAAACGCAAACTGTCGTAGTTTATTAAAGACGCAAACCCCTCACTGCACGTCAGCTGCGCCTTCAGCAAACTTCCTAATTCCTGCAGCACGAGGACTTTATGATTGTTTATGAGCGTCAAAAGTGGCTGATCTGTTTGGCGAAATATTAGACTGCGTGTCACCGCATATCAAACGACTTAAATGATATAACTAAAGAAATATCCACTGTGCTGAGCGAGAGCGCTTACTGAGCAGCGTGTCATCGATGACGGAAGCGCGCCCAGGCCCGAATGTAATGTGAGTGCGGGCCGTCGGGGGAGACTGGAGGGGGGACAAGCATGCTTTGGCCTGATTCAAGGCAACTGTACATAGTGTGAGTACGGCCTTAGTTGGCATGTAGATGCAATGTAACTTAAATTCAACAAACGGACCATCAAAACAAAGTGTGACCAAAATATTGTAAATTCATTCATTCGCTCATAAATTTTTTCTTCGACTCTACAGTATTTCAAAGGTCGCCACAGCGAAATGAACCAACAACTATTCCTGCATATGTTTTTCACACCATTTATGCATTTTTCATAAATAATATGTCCAAATTAAGTGTTTTTTTTCATTGAAACAAGCAAAATAATCTGTCAATTGGGTAAGGAAGGTAATATTAATTTGCTTACCCCATTGGCAGATTATTTTGCTTGCTTAAAAAAATGTGCTAATTTAAATTGAACATATTGTTTCTGAATACAAGACAATACATTTTGCTTGTCTGGAAGATGCTTCTTGATATAAGAATGTTTTGATAATTTGACTAGAAACAAGAGGGAAAACTCCAAGTAAGAAAAGCTTTTTTGCAGTGTACTGCAGTAATTAAGATAACTTTGCTAATTATTCACATTATTACAGTATGTTATGGGTTTACAATCTACATGAGTTGAAATGAGAGTGTGTTTTAAATACTGGGTTGAAATTGCAAAATAAACATTTAAATCGATTTTACTGGGTAAGTGACATTCTTGTTTCTTATTTTCATGTAATATAAATTTAAATAAGCACAATATACTGAATGCAAATGCGTATATTGATATTAACAGAATACATATTCATACGCATTTAATATGCATTAAAATAAAACCTAAACAAATGTAAATAAAAAAAATAAAAACATTAATTTGAAACATCAGTAACAAAAGTGTTAAAATAGCAACATTTATTCATTCATTCATTTTCTTTTCGGCTTAGTCCCTTTATTAATCTGCGGTAGCCACAGTGGAATGAACCGCCAACTTATCCAGCATATGTTTTTTACGCAGCGGATGCCCTTCCAAATGCAACCCATCCCTGGGAAACATTCATACACAATCATTGATTTTAAAATCAGCACATTTTATTTTAATAATAAAATAATAATTATCAAAAATAAAATATTTAATATCAAACATATTTCAAACATTAATAAACAACAAAAATAAACAACTACATATAAATAATAAAAAACGTAAACTTAACACAGAGCTTAATATCCAAGCAGACACTACAGTTACTAAATTTATTTTAAAATATAAATAATTTTTTAAGCTAGATGACAAGAACATATTAAAACACTCAAACTACAACTACAATAAATATGCTTTAACGATAGATGAAAACAAAAATGAAACAAAAATAAATGAAAAATGTAAAATAAAAGAAAACGTTTTCATTTTAAAAACAAACAAACAAACAAGCAAATAAATAAATAAATAAATAAATTCACTGAGCTATTATAAAGTAAAACGTAAATAAAATGTAATGATTACAATAATAAAAACAACACAAATGTCAAGCATTATTTAATAAATATCAAATAAATGAATGAATAAATAAATGAATAAATAAATATATAAATAAATAAATAAATATCCCTGGGTTCGCGTGGGTTTCCTCCGGGTGCTCCGGTTTCCCCCACAGTCAAAAGACATGCAGTACAGGTGAATTGGGTAAGCTAAATTGTCCATAGTGAATGTGTGTGTGGAAGTTCCCAGAGATGGGTTGCGGCTGGAAGGGCATCCGCTGCGTAAAATCGTGCTGGATAAGTTGGCGGTTCATTCCGCTGTGGCGACCCCGCAAGGGACAAAGCCGACAAGAAAATGAATGAATGAATAAATAAATACATAACTGAGTATATGCTGGAATCCTAAATATAATTTCAATAACTTTTAAAGACTTTTTAAAGACCTTCTCAGAATATTTTAAGACCTCATTGCCACTTCAAGTTCTAATCAGTATCAAACCTTTAACTTAATAAATGGTTGTTAATAAACAGTTAAATAAATTAATGGAGCACAACCATGCAACATAACTCAGATAAGCTCGGAAGAAACAAAGCTTAAAAGAAAATATTACACAGTTGTTTCCAGCGACATTCTACAGCTAATGTTTAAACTCGTCTTTCTTCAACCAGGAGTACGTAAACTTACGTTTTCCCATTTTGCCATCTTTCGCTCTATGGTTTCGCTACATGCGGGGGAGCGTCACATCACCTTCCCACGATTGTTGCAAATTACATGACATCACCCGAGGAGGAGCTTGGCCTGACACGCCCTGGCCCGAACCAATCGCATGGATCGAGCACGTCGTTGTTAATATCAGGAGGAAAATAGTTATATTTATGCTTTTTTGAAGTCAAACACTTTGGACAACGCTTGAACAAAATTTAAGACTTTTTAATACCCTATAAGGGCCTTAAATTTCTCATAATTGATTTCATTCATTAATTTTCTTTTTGGCTTAGTCCCTTTATTAATCCGGGGTCACCACAGCGGAATGAACCGCCAGCTTATTCAGCACATGTTTTATGCAGCGGATGCCATTCCAGCTGCAACCCATCTCTGGGTAACATCCGTACACACTCATACACACTCATAGACTACGGACAATTTAGCCTACTCAATTCACCTGTACCACATGTCTTTGGACTGTGGGGGAAACCAAAGCACCCGGAGGAAACCCACGCAAACGCAGGAACATGCATACTCCACACAGAAACGCCAACTGACCCGGTCGAGGCTCGAACCAGCGACCTTCTTGCTGTGAGGCGACAGAACTACCTACTGCGCCTGTTTTTCACACCATTTATGCATTTTTCATAAATAATATGTCCAAATTAAGTGTTTTTTTCATTGAAACAAGCAAAATAATCTGTCAATTGGGTAAGGAAGGTAATATTAATTTGCTTACCCCATTGGCAGATTATTTTGCTTGCTTAAAAAAATGTGCTAATTTAAATTGAACATATTGTTTCTGAATACAAGACATTACATTTTGCTTGTCTGGAAGATGCTTCTTGATATAAGAATGTTTTGATAATTTGACTAGAAACAAGAGGGAAAACTCCAAGTAAGAAAAGCTTTTTTGCAGTGTACTGTAGTAATTAAGATAACTTTGCTAATTATTCACATTATTACAGTATATTATGGCTTTACAATCTACATGAGTTGAAATGAGAGTGTGTTTTAAATACTGGGTTGAAATTGCAAAATAAACATTTAAATCGATTTTACTGGGTAAGTGACATTCTTGTTTCTTATTTTCATGTAATATAAATTTAAATAAGCACAATATACTGAATGCAAATGCGTATATTGATATTAACAGAATACATATTTATACGCATTTAATATGCATTAATATAAAACCTAAACAAATGCAAATAAAAAAAATAAAAACATTAATTTGAAACATCAGTAACAAAAGTGTTAAAATAGCAACATTTATTCATTCATTCATTTTCTTTTCGGCTTAGTCCCTTTATTAATCTGCGGTAGCCACAGTGGAATGAACCGCCAACTTATCCAGCATATGTTTTTTACGCAGCGGATGCCCTTCCAAATGCAACCCATCCCTGGGAAACATTCATACACAATCATTGATTTTAAAATCAGCACATTTTATTTTAATAATAAAATAATAATTATCAAAAATAAAATATTTAATATCAAACATATTTCAAACATTAATAAACAACAAAAATAAACAACTACATATAAATAATAAAAAACGTAAACTTAACACAGAGCTTAATATCCAAGCAGACACTACAGTTACTAAATTTATTTTAAAATATAAATAATTTTTTAAGCTAGATGACAAGAACATATTAAAACACTCAAACTACAACTACAATAAATATGCTTTAACGATAGATGAAAACAAAAATGAAACAAAAATAAATGAAAAATGTAAAATAAAAGAAAACGTTTTCATTTTAAAAACAAACAAACAAACAAGCAAATAAATAAATAAATAAATAAATTCACTGAGCTATTATAAAGTAAAAAGTAAATAAAATGTAATGATTACAATAATAAAAACAACACAAATGTCAAGCATTATTTAATAAATATCAAATAAATGAATTAATAAATAAATGAATAAATAAATATATAAATAAATAAATAAATACATAACTGAGTATATGCTGGAATCCTAAATATAATTTCAATATCTTTTAAAGACTTTTTAAAGACCTTCTCAGAATATTTTAAAACCTCATTGCCACTTCAAGTTCTAATCAGTATCAAACCTTTAACTTAATAAACGGTTGTTAATAAACAGTTAAATAAATTAATGGAGCACAACCATGCAACATAACTCAGATAAGCTCGGAAGAAACAAAGCTTAAAAGAAAATATTACACGGTTGTTTCCAGCGACATTCTACAGCTACTGTTTAAACTCGTCTTTCTTCAACCAGGAGTACGTAAACTTACGTTTTCCCATTTTGCCATCTTTCGCTCTATGGTTTCGCTACATGCGGGGGAGCGTCACATCACCTTCCCACGATTGTCGCAAATTACATGAAATCACCCGAGGAGGAGCTTGGCCTGACACGCCCTGGCCCGAACCAATCGCATGGATCGAGCACGTCGTTGTTAATATCAGGAGGAAAATAGTTATATTTATGCTTTTTTGAAGTCAAACACTTTGGACAACGCTTGAACAAAATTTAAGACTTTTTAATACCCTATAAGGGCCTTAAATTTCTCATAATTGATTTCATTCATTAATTTTCTTTTTGGCTTAGTCCCTTTATTAATCCGGGGTCACCACAGCGGAATGAACCGCCAGCTTATTCAGCACATGTTTTATGCAGCGGATGCCATTCCAGCTGCAACCCATCTCTGGGTAACATCCGTACACACTCATAAACACTCATACACTACGGACAATTTAGCCTACTCAATTCACCTGTACCACATGTCTTTGGACTGTGGGGGAAACCAAAGCACCCGGAGGAAACCCACGCAAACGCAGGAACATGCATACTCCACACAGAAACGCCAACTGACCCGGTTGAGGCTCGAACCAGCGACCTTCTTGCTGTGAGGCGACAGAACTACCTACTGCGCCACTGTGTCGCCTCATAATTGATTTATTAACTTATAATACTTTTTAAGACCTTGCGGATGCCCTGTGTAAATGAATAAATAAATAAATAAATAAATTCACTGAGCTATTATAAATTAAAAAGTGAATAAAAATATAATGATTACAATAATGAAAACAACACTAATGCCAAGCATTATTTGATAAATAACGAATGAACGAACGAACGAACGAACAAACAAACAAACGAACGAACGAATAAATTAATAAATATGTTTAAAGACCTTTTCAGAATATTTTAGGACCTCATTGCCACTTCAAGTTCTAATTAGTGTCAAACTTTTAACTTGTTAATAAATGGTTGTTAATAAACAGTTGTACTTAAATAAATCAATGGAGAAACACCATGTAACAGAACTCAGATAAGCTCGGAAGAAACAAAGCTTGAAAATAAAATATTACACGGTTGTTTTCAGCGACAGGCTTCAGCCATTGTTTAAACTCGTCTTTCTCCAACCAGGAGAACGCAAACTTACGTTTTCCTATTTTGCCGTCTGTTTCGCTTTATGGTTTTGCTACATGTGGGGGAGCGTCACATCACCTTCACACAAATTATGTGGCATCACTCGAGGAGGAGCTAGGCCGGACACACACCGGCCCGAACCAATAGCGTGGATTGAGCACGTTGGAAGGAAGAAAACAAATATATTTATGCTTTTTTGGAGTCAAACACTTTGGACAGCGCTTGAACAAAATTTAAGACCTTGTAAAAACATGATTAAGACTTTTTAATAACTTTTAAGCGCCTTAAATTTCTCAAAATTAATATATCAACTTTTAATTCTTTTTAAGACCCAGTGTGCCCTGTGTACACCCTGTGTACATAAATAAATAAATAAATAAATAAATAAATAAATAAATAAATAAATAAAATTCACTGAGCTTATATAAATGAAAAAGTAAATAAAATAATTACAATAATAAAAACAAATGCCAAGTATTATTTAATGGGGAAAAAAATAAAATCTAGTTATTTAAAGATATCTTTGTTTGCTAAAAAAAAACATCAAACTTGATACTGTCACTAAACCTCAGATAGGCTATAAAACACACCCATACTTCTTCATCTGTTGATTTTACACAATGCCTATTTTTTTTTACACCTTGCCTTTCCTCCAACACAGCAGTGTTTGGTGTCGCTTAAATCAAAAAAAGCCCTATTCGGTCTATATGTGGAGCCCTGAAATCAAACCCGGCTTTATGCTCCTCAACAGAACTGTCGAACTGTGTCCGTCAGATAAATAAAATGCGTTTAAATTCTCTGGACGATCCCTCAGGCGCAGATCCAAAAACCCAGCATAGCAAAGCTTTTTTTTTTTTTTCCCAGATCCTCTCATTCCCAAACAAAGAGTAACTGTATCCTTTTTGCCCAGACAAAACTGTAATCATTCCTATCTTAAAAGCCTGTAACTGTAGACGCAGCAACCCGATCTGAAGGCCTGCAGGAAGACAGAGGTATTGTGGCCACTTAAACGCTCTGGCAGCCTGTTAAATCTTTGACTTTCAGTCGACGCGGCTTTGAGTTATTGATTCTCAATAATCCTTAAGGTCAACGGTGGGGAATTCTGATCTATATTGAGGATGGCAAGAAACAAAAACATCAGCGGGGGAGACATCACAACAAAACGCACATGGATTGTGACGGAAAGTGGAAATCGAGGAGTGAAAGTACAAAGGTCAATACAATGACAAGCAATCAGAACACCTATAGTTTATATGAGTGATTTTTCATGTAGACTATGTAAAAAATTACTCTGATTTTAATGGTAAAACAGTGTAAAAAATACAGTAAAGTCTACAGTAATTACCAATATGTGTCTTTATTATATGCTGTAAAAGATTATCGCTTCTTAAATTTTTTTAGAATCAAATTAACTTCTAGTTGTCTCAACTTACATAAGTCAAACTGACTTAAAATATTGGGCCCTATCATACACCCGGCGCAATAGGGTGCAAAACGTGTTTCCACGACGTGTTGCTAGTTTAAAGACCAATGCAACATTAATTTTGCCGTTTTCCGCCATGTTGTTTAAATAGCAAATCCATTTGCGCCAATTTGTAGACTCATGGGTGTGACGGTCTGGAAAAGAGGTGTGTTAGGGCGCATTTAGCGCTTTGCTATTTTGAGAAACTAAAATAGACTGCTCAATAGACCAGCTGAGAGCAGGTCTAAAGTCCAGTCCAGGTCTAAAGTAGTGCGATTCGATTAAACATTACTTAAAACACGCAGGATGTAGAGCAATACACAAATATCTTTACAAATGAAAAATAATTAAAGGATTAAAATGTTACAAAAATTATTATTTTCTACATAAATATAAAAACCATACATCCATGTCTTCTTCACCTCGGGGGCTTTTTTCAGTTTATTTACAACAACTTGCTTTTGTATAATGTTATTATTATCATTAGTATTATTTTTTATATATATGCATATTTATATTTGTTTTATTAAAAACAAGCTTAGCTTTGTCCACCTGTCAGGTTTTGGACCATATGGGGCATTGGACGTGTCTTTGGATATAACTTCGAACTATTGTTCATTTATTCTTGTTTATTTATTAATTTGCTGGAAATTAGAACTGAATTTAGAAATAGTTTTGAAACAAATCTTTGCACTTAACAAACACAATTATTTATGTAGGCTAATGCATGTCTTCAGTGGAGTGAGTTTCCACCTTTTCCTTATCCACGAAAGAGAGAAAGTAAAAGTAAAGGCCGAATGGAGGAGGCTCATTATCCTCGCGCTGCAGATGCTGGTTAACTGTTTTCTCGCTAGAGTACAAAGTCTGCCATGTAAACAGAAAATGCGCCATGGAGCGACGCAACTGACTCTTAAAGGGAATGGTAGATGAGACTCTGATTTGTTACTTTCTCAAAATACACCTGTAACTCATTAAGAGAATAAGCTCAACCTTGTTAGACCATGCACCGTGGCGCTGAGCGTAGTTTGCCATCCTAAAAATAGCAAAAGTAGATTCGGACACGCCCTCAATGCTTTTGCGCCCTGCGCTTTAGACTTTGTGCCTGGACTGTTAAAACAGAGCCCATTAAGTTCAACTTTTTAATTGATTTTCCAGAATTCCCAGCATGACATTTATTCATTTATTTGTTTGCTTGTTTTTTTGTTTGTTTGTTTATTTATTTATGTATTTATTTATTTTATGTAGACATTACTATGCTTCTTTTTAGATTTTTTTTTTGTATATGTTTTATGTTACATCTAATTTGAATAAATACTGTTTATTGCATTACTTTAGTGTTGTCTACAGCCACTTTTTTACTGTGAAAAATAGCTGTGATTTTAACAGTAAAACAGTAAATTATATAAAGTAAAATTATATTAACTAATTAACAGTAAAGTTTAATAATATATACTCTACAGCAGGGGTCACCAATCTCGTTCCTGGAGGTCCAGTGCCCTGCAGGGTTTAGCTCCAACTTGCCTTAACACACCTGCCTGGGTGTTTCCAGTATACCTAGTAAGACCTTGGTGAGCTTGTTCATGTGTTTGATTAGGGTTGGAGCTAAAATCTGCAGGACACCGGACCTCCAGGAACAAGTTTGGTGATCCCTGCTCTACAGTAAATAACTGAAATTGACTCTCACAGGATTCCCTGAAATATCGTAGTTTCTACCGTATTTTTAAATGTAAGTTTCTGCCAATGACAGTTGCCGTTTTACTTTACATTAAAAATGGCCATGATTTTAAATGGTAAAACTATAAATATGCTACAATAAAATTGTCACTTAGTTAAAAATAAAGTTTAATAATATATACTCTACAGTAAATAACTGAAATTGACTTACCCAGAATTTCTTGAAATATCAAAGTTTACAATAAATTCTTTAAACAAAAAAAGTTTTTGAACAACAATTCAATAAACTTTCTACCGTATTTTTTAAATGTAAGCTTCTGCCGATGACAGTTGCTGTTTTTTTTTTTTTTTTTTTTTTTTTTTAATGGCTATGATTTTAATGGTAAAACTGAACATATGTTACAATAAAAATATCTTACCTAGTTAACAGTAAGGTTCTTGAATGTAAAATTTACAGTAAATAATTGTAGTTGACTTTTCTAGAATTCTCTGCTTGACACTTTCTTATGTTTTAATTAAAATTAATATGGGTCTGTTTCCCCATTGTGTTTTCTTTATTAGGTTTGCTCCTTGATGTATATAAAAGTTTTATGATATGATTATGATATATTGTTGATGATACCGTGTTTAGTAGTTTAGGTGTTTCCATCTACTAATTTTTAAGTGCAAGTCTAGTCCCATGCCTTTAAAAGCCACTGCGTGTAAATTGCTTTTTGCCATCTTCTGAGGCAAAAGTATTTTATTCATTCATTCATTTTCGGCTTAGTCCCTTTATTAATCCGGGGTCGCCATAGTGGAATAAACCACCAACTTAACCAGCACATGTTTTACGCAGCAGATGCCCTTCCAGCTGCAACCCATCTCTGGGAAACATCCATACACACTCATACACAACGGACAATTTTAGCCTACCCAATTCACCTGTACCGCATGTCTTTGGACTGTGGGGGAAACTGGAGCACCTGGAGGAAACCCACGCGAACACAGGGAGAACAAGCAAACTCCACACAGAAACGCCAACTGACCCAGCCGAGGCTCGAACCAGTGACCTTCTTGCTGTGAGGTGATCGCACTACCTACTGCGCCACTACGTCGCCAAGTATTTTATTTTCTAAGAAAAAAAGCCTACAGTGGCTTCTCCTACTGCAGCAAATTACATTTTTTTCTTTTTGATATCTAGCACCAGTTTATCAGCAAGTGACCATTTTATTCTCTTATCAGCATTCAACACAAGACACGAAGATATCTAATTTTGATATAAAGTATGGTTATATTCATAGCAGAAAATATTTCAGGGCCATCAAATTTAGGTAAATATCATCAAAAATGCTTGCAAAGTTTTAGAAAAATTCTGGCAGGGAAAGAGTTAAAGCATTGTCAAGACAAGTTTATGGTTTTGCTTATTTAGTTTTATGCTTTAGTATTTTGGATTATCACATTTTTATTATTTTTTTCAATCATAATAATATTATGTATATACATCACCATTATTTCTAGCTACTTCACAAAATAAATTACAATGTATTAACTTCCTAAAATCTTGTTTTGTTTTGTTGACCTGATAATATACTAACAAACACCTTAAAAATAAAGATAACTTTTTTTTTCCCAAGCTGACTCTTGAATATTACAAGGTTCCGCTACATTCATTCATCTGTGGCGGACCGCCACGCCAAAATTCATTCTGCCACGGCTACATTACAGCTTCTTATTTAAAACATTTAGTCGTGTTTTTTATAGCGGATTATAATCGCACCAAAACATATTTGAGGTAAATCGCGCAAACTTTTCTGTAACCGTAGTAGTGCTGTGCGCTAATTGTTCAAGACGACATGCTGACTGACTCTCTGACAGACTGACTGACAGGTGCGTGAGTCTAGCAAACACCGCGTAGCTTTCAATTAAGATGAACACAGTTTCCATAAGTATACTTTATTGATAAAGGTCAATGGCTTTGCATACAATGACTTTATCTTGCTGGAGTTTAATGTCGTTTCACTTTACTTCAGGACACGTCAATGTCGGAAAACGCACAAAAAACACACTAAATCGCGCTTCAGCAGAACTTACTGGAGAGCGCACAAGAAGATCTGCACTTGAACGTGTAAATTTGAGTGCGTGCAAGAAGTTCTGTGCTCGAACAGAGGAAATCGGCGGCAAGCAAAGAGATTCGCATGCTCGTATTACATGAATGCTATCTCATCTTGTAATACTGCGTGTAATATTTGTCTTTGAAATAGTTGGCAGATCTGTGTAAAAAAAAAGTCCTGCCGCCACTGCTGGAAAAAATCCTAGAGGAAACACTGTATTAATATATAATACATACTGCATACTGCATTATACCCTACAACATCTGGACAAACCAGGGAACTACGCAAGGATACTGTTTGTGGACTTCAGTTCTGCCTTTAACACCATCGTCCCATCACTGCTCGAGAACAAACTGACCCAGCTGTCTGTCCCCAGCTCTGTCTGTCAATGGATCACCAGCTTTCTGACAGATAGACAACAGCTAGTCAGAATGGGCAAAATTACATCCGACAGTCGCACCATCAGCACTGGTCCACCCCAGGGATGTGTTCTCTTCCCACTGCTCTTCTCCCTGTACACCAACTGCACCACAAAAGACCCCTGCATCAAGCTCTTGAAGTTTGCAGATGACACTACTGTTATCGGCCTCATCCGGAATGGTGACGAGTCTGCATACAGTCAGGAGGTGGAGCGGCAGGCTTTATGGTGCAGATACAACAACCTGGAGCTGAATACGCTCAAAACAGTGGAGATGATAGTGGACTTTAAGAGAAACCCCCCTGCACTCCCCCCACTCACCATCATGAAAGGCACTGTAGCGGCAGTAGAGTCATTCAGGTTCCTGGGCACCACCATCTCTCAGGATCTGAAGTGGGACATTCACATAGACTCTATTGTGAAGAAAGCCCAGCAGAGACTGTACTTTCTTCGTCAGCTGAGGAAGTTCAACCTGCCACAGGAGCTGCTCGTACAATTCTACTCAGCTGTCATCCAAACTATCCTCTACACTTCAATCACCGTCTGGTTCAGCTCAGCTGACAAAACTGACCTCCGTAGACTACATCGAATAGTCCGGACTGCTGAACGAATCACTGGCACTACCCTTCCTACACTTCAAGAACTGTACTCTTCCAGAGTGAGTAAAAGGGCTCGCAAAATCACTCTGGATGCCTCGCACCCAGCACATTACCTGTTCGAACTGTTACCGTCTGGTCGGCGCTACAGAGCACCAAGCACAAAAACAGCCAGACACAGGAAAAGTTTCTTTCCTCAGGCCATCTACCTCATGAACAGCTAAATATTCCCCTACTGTGCAATAAACATGCAATACTTTCTCATATGCACTTGTACACAGCACCTTATAACAATATACAATGCAATACTTTCTCCATTCGAATTGGTACACAGCACCTTATAACCTGTATATTTACAACATATCTGTACATACAATTCAACATCCAGATATTTTTTACTTACTGCATCTCTGTTTAATGTCTAATGTTTATCGCCTTTTTCTTTTCTCATATTTAATTTTGTGTTGTCACTCCTCACTTTATGTACACTGGAAGCTTCTGTTGCAAAAACAAATTCCTTGTGTGTGTGAAGCACACTTGGCAATAAAACTGATTCTGATTCTGATATGACACTAAAACACATTAAACATTATAAACATAAAATGCAAATAAATCAAATGATTTAAATTAACTACAAACGTGTCACTTGTTTTTATTTTTTTTCATTTAATATTGGACTAAATTGATTACACTTTCAGTTGCTCATATTTTATAAACCTATTTCACATCTATTTAGTGCCTAATTTCACAGATACTCCTCCAAAATCAACACGGAGAATAAAAAAAGTGTACAGACCTACTTTACACAACGGCAACACAAAAGCAGCAAAGCTTTCCTCAGCGGGAAATTTCACAGTGCTATTTCTGGTTCAGTGAGAGACTCTATCTAACAGAGTAGCTTCACAATTTGTGGACCATCTAATAAATGTGAAAAAAAAAATACATACATCTCAGATAGTGTTTATTTTACAGCTTGAAATAGCTGCTTCCACAATTTCCAAAGGCCAATTGGCAACACTTTGATCTGTGAGATATCGAATGCTGTTTGCTATAAAATGCAGAGGCAATAAAGTCCTCAACAGTCCCGTCACCATTGACATCTCACAGTGCAAAGGTCCCACCGAAGCGCCGCCTCTCGCTTCATTAACAGATGGAGCGCCAGCTTCCTCAAGGAAACGTGTCAGAGGAAGTGTGATGATGGCACTCACTCCGATTAATGCCTCCAAATGGGAAGTGTTGCCATCATCTGGTGTGAGAATCCTCAAACTCGGAAACACTTGATGTCTGTGCCAGCCGTGCATCGCTAACATGAAAAAGGAAGAAATGTCACTGCTACCAAGTAGCAAACTATTTTTGTCTTTTTTTTTCACATAGACCGAGCCACTTTAACTTGGCTATTTGCAGTTGTCAACAGGAATTCGGCGTAGCATGAACAGAATAAGAAAATTCATTTATTCCTGACAGAAGAAGATGCAGAATCTACTTGTGCGCAAAGTTGGAATATTGCATAAATGTTTGCAAATAAGGAACCGTTTCTATCAAATGAGTCAAAAGCCCCTCTCACACTCTGATACCGGTAAATATCCAAAATAATACCTGAACGACTTTACTGGTAAATAAAAAAAAGTGCTGTTCAAACAGGGAAGGACGCTTCAAAAAAATTTCTGGACAAGACAGTTCACACATCCATTCCAAAATACCCAACCCAGGCTCATTCTGAAAACTTACCTCTACATACATTTCTGGAGAGCGCCAAATACTTCCCAGGAGCTACATTTTTTTTGCAGTTTTTGTTTTCGCAATGAATGACTGACAGACTGACTGACTGACTGATTGACTGCCTGATCGACCTACTCCTTCCCTAAACCCAACCAATAGTGTTTTAAAAAGCACAGATTGACCCGTTCACCCACTTCACTAAACCCACTAAACTTTTCAGATTTTACCACATTCTCACCCTGTTATTTACTTGTTTATTTTATTTTGTGGATTCTGTTGTTTATTTTATTTTTTGGATTCTGTTTTTTGTCTTATCTGCGTTCTGGAACCGTTCTTCACCGGACTCGAACCACGTCATTGTGGTCAACACCTCTCCGTGTCTTAAGTGCAACGACATACATGGCGAGCTACTGGACAAATTGGTAACAGAAGGAAAGCCGTCCATACAGAGGTAAGCCATCAGCCGCTAAGCGCGAAATGGAACGGCGTCATACCACCCCATAGTGTTTGTTTTAAAAATGAAATGCAGCCATATGTACTTCTGACTACGTAATTTGTAATCTCCAGAAACATACATAGGGCTATGTTTTCTGAATGAGCCTATGTTAAAAATACCAGTAATCTAAATGGCCTCGCTTGTATTTGTAAACGTAAAGGGAGTCCCGCGGTTGATGGTTTTACTTTTATTTAAAACTTCAGCATTCATGTTTCTGATTTTGTCCAAGAGATGGACCAAATAGCCTAACTATAGAAGAAAAAAATTGCTAGGCAGAAGCGTTTACCGCAGCTAAAAACAGCTTTGTTTACATATTTAACTACATTACAATTGCTGATGATATGAAGGAACACTTTCGCATGTCGAGATGTACATTTGAGTGTGTGCTGAAGCTTTCGTGTTTTTAAAACGAAAGTCTACTGGTGTTGTAGGCTATTAAAATCTGACTCACAGGAGCGCTTCTTCATGTGGTCGCGCATCACGCAACTGAGTGTACAGGTAAACTCACAGCATTTTATCATAAGCATTTTATCGATCATTTTTTCCATAGTTGACACTAAGAAGGAACATAAAAATGTTATCTGACTAACAGGCAGCAGCTAAATGTGTCTGGAGAAGGATTCAAAGGCTTTTATTTTCATAAAGAGCACATTTGTGAATGCGTCTGAGTGGCTGGAGTAGACATCTCATGTCAACGATTTCCAAATCGTGAACGCGCTCTTCCCGGCAATTTGCGTTCACACAGAGCTGAATTCCGGGAATGTTACAACTTCTCTTTCCGGAAAATTGCCGGGACAAATTTACCGGTATTTTCAAAAAAAAGGCCTGTTCTCACATGATCCTTTTCCGGAAAATTGCAGGTAATGAAAGGGACTAAAGTGAACAAAATCGAACCACTTTGATAGACTTTGGCTGAAGGATTTTAGAATGAACAAAACAACATTTTTACAATGTGGTTTGTCCTCTGGTTTGACCAGTAAAGGTCTTTGCACACTGAGTCAATGCATATTAATTAATCAATTCCGAAAAAACACAAAAAAATTCGGAGTCAGTTTAAGCAGTGATACATTCTCCTCTCTTCTCCAAAGTAGAAAAAGGAATAGGCTACATATTGTGTTCATCCAATACTGCATAGAGAGGAAGGAGAGTTCAGCTCATTATCAAAGAGCTGCAGTGAATTATCCCCAAATGCAAAGTTCATTTCAAGAAATCATTAGAATTTTCATACATTGCTTGTGATACTTCACACATTCACAAACGTAAACAAATCCTAAACAGAGACAGTACCTATAGACAGTAAAATAGATGCCGGTTGCATTGACATGTTGAAGCAATGAACTGAAAGTGATCCACAAAGTGGCAAGCTTTCTATTGTAACAGAACCAAATTTCCTACCACAGCTATGCTGAGGACACTCAGATGTACTTAGCCTTACTGCCTAATGACTACAGCCCCATTGACAGCCTCTGGCAATGCATTGATGAAATGAACAGTTGGATGTGCCAACACTTTCTTCAGTTAAACAAAGAGAAAACTGAAGTCATTGCATTTGGGAACAGAGATGATGTTCTCAAGGTAAATGTGTACCTTGGCTCTAAGGGTCAAACAATAAAATAAGGTAAAGAATCTTGGTGTGACTCTGGAGTTTCAATAGTCATGTCAAAGCAGTTAGTAAAGTTTCCAGTGAAGACTTAAAGAAACTTGTTCATGCTTTTATCAGCAGCAGGGTGGATTACTGTAATGGCCTGCTCACGGGCCTTCCCAAAAAGACAGTCAGACAGTTGCAACTCATCCAAAAGGCTGCGGCCAGGATTCTGACCAGAACCAGGAAATCAGAACACATCACACCTGTCCTCAGGTCTTTACACTGGCTCCCAGTTACATTCAGAATAGATTTTAAAGTTTTATTACTTGTCTATAAAATTACTAAATGGCCAAGAACCTCAATACATTACAGATATGCTTACTGAATACAAACCTAACAGATCACTCAGATCTTTAGGATTATATAAACTAGAAATTCCAAGAGTTCAGTCAAAGCAGGGTGAATCCGCCTTCAGATACTATGCCCCTTGCTGCTTGAATCAGCTTCCAGAAATGATCAGATGTGTCACATTCTGTCTTTATTTTATGCACTGTGTTTGTCATAAAGTTATCTGTAGCTCAAATGATGGCATTCTGTGTTTAGCTTTTTGCTTGTAAGGTGGCTCTGAACATTCAAATCAGCTTTCAAAGCGCTTTTTCGAATGCGAAAAGCAAAAACAAATCAAACCTGGTTCGAATTTTTTTATGACAGACGAAAGTTTTAGAGGCAGTGTGTCAATATAACTGACACAACGTGAGGTCGAATTTATTTTTTAACTTGCAAAAAATTACGAACGAAAATTTTGCATTTAGTGTGCAATAACCTTAATGGCGTCCCATCATGCCAATTTTTGTTATCGCTTGATCTGTTAAAACAAAATCACATGACTTCTTAAACGCACATAGAGGAATTTATTCAGTAATCGGGATTTCATTATAGTTTATGCACATTTTTTCTTATCAAATGAAAATTTGTTCTACTCTTGTTCTACACTTGTCCTACAATTTTCATTAAAAAATGCATCTTTTCATGCATCTTTTCTCAGTGACATACTCACAGAAACCAGAATGTTTGCAACAAATATGCATAATGTGAGTCTATGGTCTTTACTGGCTGCCTGTGAACAAAATTTGACCCTGAAAACTATAGTAACAATAAGAAATAGCTGAACTTGAGTAGCAAAGAACTTTTTGACACACACCAAACTGCTTTAGCTTAGTTAATCGCAGTTGTCAGCAAGAATCCAGCTTAGAGTTAGTAGCATAAAAAAAAAAAAAAAAATGTCAGTACCACAGAGGCTCCCAATGGAAAGAACAGTTTCTGAACTGCCTGAAATAAGTCATTAGTAATTCCTGTTTTATACAGTGTTCATGACAAAGCCAGACCTAGGAATATCAAAGTTGAAATGTCTCACTTTAGAGACCCAGACTTCTGAAATATATTAATTTATTCATTTATTTTTACTTCAAGCACTGTAGCCAATTACTAAATATGTTAGGAGCGCAAGCAGAAAAATTGTCCTTTATTTCCATTTTTTTTTTACCATTTTCTTATTACTTACAAATACCGTTAGATACAGACATTACTAGATTTGTAAGTAGCTGATTTTCAAAAAAAATAAAAATAAAAATTTAAAACTTGATAAAAAGATATGAAAGCCATTAAATCTAGTGACTATATTGTATCTTTCATGTTAGAATTAAAGGTGCAGTATGTAAGTTTGACACCCAGTGGTTGAACTAGGTATTGCACCCCTGGTTCAAAACACATGCAAGTACAGGTTGCCAAATTGACGACATCAACAGATGATGATTAAGGCTGATTTAAACCGTGTTCTAAATAAAAGCAACAACAAGCGATAGAAGGAATATGTTGCATATTAAAAGGAGTTTTTGTTCTAATCAACACCTGAAATTTATATTTTAGAAACGGCTTCTATTTCCTGCAGCTAAACAACAGGACAGACTGACAATGATAACCTCAGGTACACCTTGTGTGCTTTATTCATTGTTAAATGCTAACAATGTGAGTTTGAATGCCATTTTACATGACATTTATGTCCATACTGCTGACAGCAGCAGCAGATAGTTCACCTCAGATCTTGAAAATGAAATAAACTGTTTGAAATTGAACTTTAGAAGTGTGACTTTGTGCAAGCCAGCACATATCAGTGATTCAGCATGTACATTTAATAATGTTAAAGAGGTTTAATATGTATTAATGAGATTATAAACCTTACCATTTTATTGAAGTGCAGTAAGTGCACTATTCTGTGCTTCTGAATGGCTGTATTTAAATTTTTTGTCTTGTTTTTCTTGGTGCAAACAGTCAAATTGTTTATCTGCAAATCTCACGTAGCGTGTTGTTATGACTCAAGGTTACAATGTAACCTGCTCACCTAATGTTTACGTTTGTAATATTTATATTATTTGCTAATTAATAACTACCTCATGAGGAACTCTGAATCTGTGTCTCATTGGGGAGTCTGTTACTGTCCACCGAATTTCACATTTCAGTCACGGCCACACAATTTTTAAGAGCCTTCCTGACTGAATAAATGAAATACGTGGTTTTCCACCAAGGCAACCCGGGGTGCTGAAATATAATTGGCTAAACTGGCATTGGGCTGGTTAAAAGAACCAAAATAAAGACAGCCGTTCTGGCACGTAATGCACATTTTCAAAGCAGAACATCTGACTTCAGAATTGTTTTTCAGATAAACAAGAATGTTTACTTAGCATGTTTCTTAAATATCTGCAAACATATAATGGTATTTTATGCTTTAAAAGAGTGAAAAACTCACATACAGCACCTTTGACAGAATGAAATGTTTTACCTGTTTTTATCTTTTTGTTTTTTCTTTTTACACATATTAAACCACTTTAGCTCAGTTAATCCTGGTACCACAGTGGCTCCAGGCAATGTTGTTGTTGTTGTTGTTTTTTTGTGTAGGAGAATCTCCCAAGCAAATATTTGCATGCAATGTAATTGAAACTAGCATGCCGTGCCGTGGGTTTCATCCGGATAAGAAAGGTCATCTCATCTGCTCCGGCCCCGAAAGACTGCCAACACCACCCTCTCAACAGGCCGTGTGTTTGTAAACAAGTGTTGTTTGGGGAGCCCTGCAGAGAAGCAAGATGAAAAACCCCTGGCAGACACCAGTCGTCCATCGGCCAAATCTAGGCCTGAGAAATGACTCCTGCCAACACACTACTGTGCCAGCCAGAGGCCTGGCCTGAGAACTATTAGCTAAAAGACACTGTCTTAACAGTTTGCCAAACATATCTGCTGCCCTTATGCATATAGTACAGTATCTGCCTAGAAAGAAGCTCACAAATTCAAGGACAATGCAAAACATACTGTCTTAGCCATACTGTACTTATGTTGTTTTGTTCACTAATGCTGCATGTCTTTGCTTGAAAATAAAAACAGTAAAAACAATATTATAATGAAATATTAGTACAGTCTAAAACAACTGATTTCAGTGTACATAATAATATAATTTTAATCTGATTTGTTGCTCATCTTTATTATTTATAATATATCATATATTTAATGCTAAAAACCATTAGGCTTCCTATTTAAAATAATAATAAAAAATAAGATAACCTTTTTAGACACTTTTTAATTTTTATTTTTTATTGTTTGCAGAATAATGGCAAGGACTTCAAATTCTCGGTCTTGCAGGAGCATTTTAGCTTAACTTAGTTTAGCTTAGCTTAGCATAAATCATTGAATCAAATCAGACTAGACCAGTGTTTCCCAACGCTGTTCCTGGAGGCACACCAACAGCAATGGAGGAAAGAGTATTGAAAAATCATACTTAAGTTAAAAGTACCATTACTTGCCTAAAAATGTAGTTGAAAGTAGAGCAAAAGTATCTGTTGTAAATATTACTCAAAGTTTGTGTAAAACGTAGACCATTCAAATGTACTGAGTAGTAAGTATTACACTATAAAAAGCTGATGCATTTACATGTAATTTGTGAATGTGTGTAAACGTAACATTCTGTAGTGAATTTAGTTATTGCCCAGCAGGCACACAATGTCATAAGATGTTAATATTAGGTTAGATTTAGGTTGTGATGTCAGGTGACCAAAATTCAATGTCTAGCCAGCGTCTAAGGACAATGTTATTTTGATGCCCAATAACGATGGCAAATGACATTGATATTTGGTTGATTTTAGGTTGTGTTAGAAAGTGACCAAAATCCAGCGCAGAACCAACATCTAAAACCAAACTCATATTGACATCAAATACTGACATTTATTTGTCAGGTATGGCAACCAAATCCAAGATCTGATAGATGTCATAGTGGTAACGTCAAGCTGTAACATCATTAGACGTTGATATTTGCTTGATTTTAGGTTGGCCATTGGACATTGACATCGGCCTGACGTTGGATTCTGACGTCAACCCAATTTTTATTTCCAAACAAAATGCAATGTCCCCAGGACGTTGAGAAATAACATAAATCTAATGTCATGTTGACGTCTTGTGCATGCTGGGTGTTTAAGGCCATTTCGGTCATCATTCAATAGACATCCGTCATCTTTTCATCAGTGAAAATCCTCTGGGTCAATGCGTGTAAAGATTTTGGATGTTTTCTTGGACACTTTTAACCCTTTACAAACTGTTTGCTGCAATTATAAAGCACCCATGTCTTGAGGTAGTTCAATATGATACGATTTACCTTCTATGTGCGATTTGATTGGACAGGAATCACATGACTGATTTTTCTAATCCCCATAAACAAAAAAAAATAAAGTAGAGACTGCAGGTTGAAGGAAAGTAGTGGAGGTAAAGTAACAATACAGCACTAAAAATCTACTCAAGGGGAAGTAAAAGTACACATTTTAACTACTTAGTAAATGACAATTTCTGAGACAAACTACTCAATTACAGTAATTTGAGTACTTTACACCACGGACCAACAGTACATATTTTGGACATCTTTCTTATCTGAACCATTCATTTTAGGTTTTCTAATCTCTTCTAATATTCTGATGATTTGATTCCGGTGTGTTTGTATAGGAAGAGGTTGAAGATGTGTACTGTTGGTGTGCCTTCAGGACAGGGCCGGATTAAGAAAACATTGGGCCCTGGGGCTATATATATATATATATATATATATATATATATATATATATATATATATATATATATATATATATATATATATATATATATATATATGTATACAGTTGAAGTCAGAATTAGAATTATTAGTCAGAATTATTAGCCCCCTTTAATTTTTTTTTTCTTTTTCTAAATATTTCCTAAATGATGATTAACAGAGCAAGGAAATTTTCACAGTATGTCTGACAATTTTTTTTTCTTCTGTAGAAAGTCTTATTTGTTTTATTTCGGCTAGAATAAAAGCAGTTTTTAATTTTTTAAAAAAACATTTTAGGGTCAAAATTATTAGCCCCTTTAAGCTATATTTTTTTTTTCGATAGTCTACAGAACAAACCATTGTTATACAATAACTTGCCTAATTACCCTAACCTGCCTAATTAACCTAATTAACCTAGTTAAGCCTTTAAATGTAACTTTAGGCTGTATAGAAGTGTCTTGAAAAATATCTAGTAAAATATTATTTTCTGTCATCATGGCAATTATAAAAGAAATCAGTTATTAGAAATTAGTTTATAACTACTATTACTACTACTATTATGTTTATAAATGTGTTGAAAAAATCTTCTCTCCGTTAAACAGAAATTGGGGAAAAAATAAAAAGGGGGGGCTAATAATTCTGACTTTAACTGTGTGTATATATAAATATATATATATATATATATATATATATATATATATATATATATATATATATATATGTGTGTGTGTGTGTATGTGTGTGTGTGTGTGTGTGTGTGTGTGTGTGTGTTGTTGTCATTTTTGTTATTATTATTAATAATTTACTAATTAATATTATTATCAAATGTTCTACCATTTGATTTATATTTAATTATTGTATTTGTTTTATTTTATTAAAATAGGTCTGCAAGTATAGACAATTAAGTCATGACATAATCAGAACTTTAAAGTTCAAACAGGCTGCAAAAATCAGCAAAAAATCAGCAAAAAATAAAAACAAAAAACATTTGCATTACTTCCTAAATTAGCATTTTATAATAAATGCTTTAAATACGGGTTCATCTTTAAAGGTGCTGTATGTAAGTTTTTCATTCATTTCTTCTTCATTCATTTTCTTGTTGGCTTTGTCCCTTGCGGGGTCGCCACAGCGGAATGAACCGCCAACTTATCCAGCACGATTTTACGCAGCGGATGCCCTTCCAGCCGCAACCCATCTCTGGGAACTTCCACACACACATTCACACTCATACACTATGGACAATTTAGCTTACCCAATTCACCTGTACTGCATGTCTTTGGACTGTGGGGGAAACCGGAGCACCCGGAGGAAACCCACGCGAACCCAGGGAGAACATGCAAACTCCACACAGAAACGCCAACTGACCCAGCCCAGCCGAGGTTCGAACCTGCGACCCAGCGACGTTCTTGCTGTGAGGCAACAGCACTACCTACTGCGCCACTGGGTTGCCCTATGTAAGTTTTTGATTCTTCTAAAGCATAAAAATACCATAATATGTTTGCAGATATTTAAGAAACATCCCAAGTGAACATACTTGTTTAACTGAAAAACAATGCTGAAGTCAGATATTCTGCTTTGAAAATGGTTTTTCCGTGCCGGAACGCTGTCTTTGTTTAGGTCAAGTTAACCTGCAGAATGCCAGTTTAGCCAATTATAATTTAGCACTCCGGGTTGCCTTGTTGGAAAACAGCGTATTTCATTCATTCATTCAGAAAGGCTCTGAAAGCATGCGCCCGTGACCGAAATGGACAGTATCAGACGTCGAAATGAGACAGATTCAGTTCCACATGAGGTTATTAATTAGCAAATGATATAAATATTACGAACGTAAACATTAGGTGAGCAGGTTACATTGTAATCTCGTGTCCTAGCAACACGCAAACAGCAGTTTGACTCTTTGCACCAGACGAAACACGACAAAAATGTAAATACAGCCTTTCAGAAGCACAGAATAAGCACTCACTCACGAAACGGTAAGGTTTAGAATCCATTCAAACTCACATTGTTAGCATTTAGCACTGAATAAAACACACGAGGCTTACCTGAGGTGCACTGTCATAGGTTTCACATGTTGAGCTGTGAGAAATAGAAACCATTTCTAATATCTCAATTCGAGGTGTTGGTTAGAACTAAAACTACTTTTAATATGGAACATAATTCCTTCTATCGCGTGTCGTTGATTTTATTTAGAACACGGTTTAAATCACTCGCTCCTGTGTTTAAATCACTCGCTCCTGTACTCAATCTCTGGCATCCCACGCGTGTGTTTATTTTGATCTAGGAGTGCAATACCCAGTTCAACCACTGGGTGTCAAACTTACATACTGCACCTTTAAAAGGTTTCATTAGAACTTTAGCTGACCATAAATCCCTAATGATGATATCTTTAAAATCCATGCTTTTATCAAAAATATTGTGGTCTTCTGAGTTACAGAAGGCTAGCATTCTTATTTAATAAATTTTTTTGCATCAGATATATTGTCTGATGAAAGCTAGCGCCAATATTTCATTGCTCCATATTATTACTGTCGTTTTCATAAAAGGGGCAAAGTAAACATTCATAAAAAAGTTTGCTTTCTAACTGCTTCAGTTAGACTTACTGTAAAGCACAACCGAGTGTATTTACTTGGAATAGATATACTGTTCTCCGCAACACGAAGTACAGCTGTAATCTTTGAGTCTAGCTGTAACCGTTGCGCAGCCGAGACAGCACTTCAGTTATGAGGACATTCAGTTTGATTCCGCCTATCCCAGCTTCTGTTTCTACATGTGCAAGTGTATCAATGATGAAGACTTTTGAATTTTATTTTTTGTTCTACGACGAGCTTGGTTAGCCTACCTTTGACTGGACGGTTCTCACGGTAGTGCCGAAATAAGGGACTGTCCTGGGAAAATTGGGACATCTAATCACCCTTATGGGTGACTAAACCGGGCTTTTCAATATTCTGATTGGGCTACAGCCACTCTGAGCGCCAGTTTAGCACCGGCGTCATTGTATTTGAACAGCAGCGAACCGAAAGGAATACTTCAAATTATCGATGAGAGAAAGCATAACGCAAAGAGGCGTTTCCCGCGTCATAGCACAAGTTAATTCTTCAGCCAATCAAGGGCCCCCTTTTTCCGTGGGCCCTGAGGCTTCAGCCCCACTTAGCCCTAATGTTTATCCGGCCCTGCTTCAGAAACAGGGTTGGGAAACACTGGACTAGACCATCAAAAAAAAAAAAAGATATAGACAGGGTGCAAATTACAGGGGGTTATGGGGGTGTGGCTGACCCCCCTAATTAACGCTTGATCCCCCCTAAAAAACATCAAAACAAGATGTATGGGTGGGTCTGCCCTTTAATAGTTTTCTCTGACCTGTATCTTACATAATATTACTAATTAAAATAATAGATAATCTTAATATACATTTCACCACCCCTATAATAGTAGTTCATACCATTGTGAATGCATGTTTGCGCCAAAAAAATTATCTTAGCAGTTTGAAACTGGCAAATATAGAGCACCAACAGACAGCGTAAGTGTTCACAAAACATGTGTTCAGTAAATAAGGCATTTGTACTGTAGATGTCCATAAAGCTAGATGTATGGTTTGTATTTTGTTACACACTTGCTCACAAATGGAAGTTAAACATACATTCATTCATTTTCTTTTTGGCTTAGTCCCTTTATTAATCCGGGGTCGCCACAGCGGAATGAACCGTCAACTTATCCAGCACATCTTTTACGCAGCGGATGCCCTTCCAGCTGCAACCCATCTCTGGGAAACATCCACCTACACTCATTCACACTCATACACTACGGACAATTTAGCCTACCCAATTTACCTGTACCGCATGTCTTTGGACTTTGGGGGAAACCGGAGCACCCGGAGGAAACCCACGCGAACGCAGGGAGAACATGCAAACTCCACACAGAAATGCCAACTGACCCAGCCGAGGCTCGAACCAGTGACCTTCTTGCTGTGAAAAAAAGTATTTACAGTCTTTAATGATCATCCATTAATACGTGCAGGAATGCAAACCTGTTTATTTAATCACAGATGCCATTGAGAACCACTCAATATCCCTCAAAAGACTGAAAACAAAAGTTTGGTTAATAAATTACATGTAATTGAATTAAATGTATGGTTCACTGAGGTATATTACCAAACATAATCGTAAAACTTGACCCCCCGATTGTCAATTTATAATGCGAAAGTGAAAAGTTAATATGGTTAGAACTACTCGTATTCTGGTGTAAAAATCAAGAAATTTGTTGCCATACCAAACACTTAGCTACCTAGTTTCCTAGCTGTAAACTATTTTCAGGTGCAGCGTAATACCATTGTGTCTGCTGCAGCCATGGTAAAACTATTTAAACTTCTATGGGACTTGTAAAATGAATCTATTTCCAAAAAAGTGGAATATAGTGGATATACGAACAGTAATCAAGTAAAAAACCCTACTCCCTTCCCTCAAACCAAACCCACTATTTTCAAAATGGCAGTAGATGTTGCTACTTTTAGTTAGTTGCTCCCAAACAGCGATAGGGTCACCATCTGCAGAGCCTCGAAAAATCCATCAACGATGTGCTGAGTTTAGTGAAGCACAAGTGCTCACAGCCGCTTGCCAGAAGAGCTTCGATGAGAGGCTTTGAGGACGCTTAGTGTCACAACTCTTTTCACGAGTGCGTCATGCACTCAGCCATCAATGAGAAAATAGTCAAGCCTCACAAAATTCAGCTCCACTCATGCGTCTGTCGACATTTATCAGCGAAAGCACTTGAGAGTCATGCCAATGCTAAGCGCTAATCGCTTGCACCTGCAAACTATTCAGTTTGTTGTGAAATCCCGCTCACTCTGAAACGCTAAAAATTAGCGAGCATTTGATCAACCTTCTCTTAGCTCCACAAATCTCCCCACTTCTGAAGTAAAAACAGAATTTATATCATCTCCGCTTTTGTAAAGATTAGCATTAGCGAGCTAACACGTATGGCAACTCGCCTTGCCTTGTGCTGCAAAAATGATCATTTTGCTTGTCATAATTAATAGTGTTTTAAAGAGCATAATTCCAGTGTTGATTTGAGAGTAGCTTAATGAGCTGCAGCAGATGTTAAAGTCATCTCTTTAGGGGGGAAATACTGTACCCTCACCACCCCGGTGAAATAAATTAACACCCTAGGACTGTTTCTGTATGCCTTGTGAGCGCATCTGCTGTGCTTTTGTGACAGAGCGGCATCGGAACGGAAATAGGCACAAATATTATGTTCAATATTTCTCCCTAAATTAGAACACGGAGATTGTGCATAGAGGTTGCAAAAAGGACTGAGGGTTTAGGATAATGGATTAGTAAAAGTAAAAATAAACATTTTAAGTCTGAAGGCACCTGCAGCACCTGCGCCTGTTATTGTGCTGGAGTCTACAAAGCTAAAATATTTTGTATATTTATACGGATTTATAGGTCAATAAAAGTTTAACATTTTCAGTTTTGATGTATAATATCAATTTGATTGTCACAACACTTAGGAAATAAATAAAAAAATCTATTTGATAAATTTAGCAAAATGGCGATGTGGTGGCGCAGTAGGCAGTGCTGTCGCCTTACAGCAAGAAGGTCGCTGGTTCGAGCCTCGGCTTGGTCAGGACACATATAGGGCTAACATAGGGCTTCCTTTTAGCACAGTACAGTTTTACCAAGCATTTGTGGATGTAACTACGTATTGTGGTACTTGACAAAGGTTTTCCAAAGTAGTCCTGAGCCCAGGTGGTGATTCATAAAGATGAATGAGGAGTCTTGATGCAGTGCCACCTGAAGGATCGGAGATCACAGTAGTTCAGCATAGGCTTGCGCCTTTGTTCTCTACGCACTGAAATTCCTCCAGATTTCTTGAATCTTTTAAATATGTTGTGTACTATTAAAAATGAAATATCAAAATGTTTTCCTATCTTTCTTTGAGGGCCATTGTTTTTAAACATTTCAGTAATTTTCGTTTTCCAACGTATTTGTTGGAAAACTGGCGATGCACTGCCCCTCATTAGTCCTAAAGGACTAGTTGTAGTTTCTCCACAGTATCTAATTTTAAATATCATTATTTGAACTTTTTTGTCTTTATTTTATTATTTTAACATTATTATAACATACTCATTATAGTAAGATTGTTGTGATGTTATTAATACATTATTATCAATTTGTCAACAACATCACTAATAATAATAATAAAAAAAATAAAAATAATAATAATAATACATATTATTATTATTATTATTATTATTATTATTATTATTATTAATGTTATTGTTTATATTATTATTATTATTATTATTATTATTATTATTATTATTATTATTATTGAAATAAATATTAGATATACTTTATTTATTTATTTAATTTTAATTTAAATATAAAACTTTATATTAAAATACATTTTATAGTAATAATAATAGTAATAATAATAATAATAATAATAATAAAAATAATAATAATAATAAAAAAAATTATAATTAATAATATTTCATATTATTATTAGTATTCTTATTATTAGTAGTAGTAGTAATATTATTACAAATTTAATTTGTGAGATTACTATTTCCTCTAACACATTATGGCATAACAGGCATACCAGGAATGTCCCTGGACGCGTTCTGCTTTGAATCCCGGCCTACAAAAAGACTTTAAATTGAGTTGTGCTTCAAACAAGGGAAGACAAAAGAGAGATAATGGAAAAGTGATTTTCAGTCGGCCGACACAAAGGCAGCCCGCAGTCCTCCTCAATATTTCAATACGGATTCGCGTTCAGACAGTCAAGCACCTTTGTGAGCACGTCTGGTCTCAGAACTGCAGCCAAACCTCTCGATTAGCCTCCAGCCATCCAGTTCACATAAAACATGACCGCTACTCCACACATCCACCATAATCCAAACCGCAGAGGCCGAGCGCTCAGTATTCTGCAAAACCTCCACTCCGCTGAGGCAAAATCCTTCATTTCAGAGGTGCTTTATCAAACTAAACACTTACACGACACATGCGACAGACTGAACACACACACACACACACACACACACACACACACACACACACACACACACACACACACACACACACACACACACACACTCACACACACACACACACACACACACACACACACACACACACACACACACACACACACACACACACACACACACACACACATACACACAACAGCTATAGGTCCTCTTACAAATAAAGCAGATTACGCCTCAGTGTGCATTAGGGTCATCATTAGCTTAATGAAAAGTCAATGGCAGTCAGCAGAGGTGCTGCTGTATTGAAAAGGGTTTAAGGGCAGTTACCCTTGTTACCCCCAACCCCCCCTCTAATGTATGTGTCTAAGTGGTCATGTGACAAAAAAATCCAGGCTCAATGGAAATACATCACTGACTAGTGCAAAATGTGAAATAAGCTGGTACGTTTCACTGCAGCTTTTAGATGATTCATCCACAAGAAGTGCTATATGGTGCTATAACTTCAATCTGTTCATTATAAACAAACAAAAAAAGATACATTAAAGAGTGTCTGTTTTTGAACCCAAGGTATGTTTTAAATGTATGTTGCTGTGTTACAACAATTAGATTATATAGAACTGATAAATCATACATATATATATATATATATATATAATATTGCAGCTGTTGGACAACATTATGTACTTTTGAGGCTTTTTTTAGTCGAGAATGTAGTTTCTTAGATTGCAACTGTGCAGTTTATTTATAAGGATAGTGCATATTTTAAATATTTGTAATTTGGGAGATACAGCGTGTCGGCGGCCATCAGCCTGTCATACTGAGCAGAGCAAAGATGGTTGCGCCACAAGACGGCGACAGAGACCGCATATTATTATTATTATTATTGCGATCTCCCGATTACTGGGAAATATCTGTAGACTGATGGCATTTCATGTTGTTCAGCCTTATAATCTTAAAATATCAGCAAAATCCTCTGTTTTGTCATCACTTTAGGTATTATTCTAGAGAATCATTCAAATACTAGCTCTAAGTAACGTTTGTAAAGTAGCAACGGTTTCTGCTGTTCTGACATCAGCTGCAGATGTAAATGAATGACAGAAGAAAGTAGTTCCTCATACAAAAGGATTTTTTAAACTCTCAGTGTTTGATTTTCTTTTTATAGACAAGATTTTGTCGTCAAACTGTTGTATGAAAGAAATATCACACTCGTATCACAGCAGTGCGATTATGACTGTATATCTTCACTGGTGGAACACTAAAGCACTCGCCTCCCACCAGTGTCGATTTACAGCCACTCATGTGATATTGCTCATATTACATATATATTATATATATATATATATATATATATATATATATATATATATATACACAGTTGAAGTCAGAATTATTAGCCCCCCTGTTCATTTTTTTCCCCAATTTCTGTTTAACAGAGAGAAGACTTTTTTCAACACATGTCTAAACATAATAGTTTTAATAACTCATTTCTAATAACTGATTTATTTTATCTTTGTCATGATGACAGTAAATAATATTTTACTAGATATTTTCAAGACACTTCTATACAGCTTAAGGTGACATTTAAAGGCTTAACTATGCTAATTAGGTTAACTAGGCAGGTAAGGGTAATTAGGCAAGTTATTGTATAACGATGGTTTGTTCTGTAGACTATTAAAAACAAAAATAGCTCAAAGAGGCTAATCATTTTGTCCCTAAAATGGCTTTTAAAAAATTAAAAACTGCTTTTATTCTAGCCGAAATAAAACAAATAAGACTTTCTCCAGAAGAAAAAATATTATCAGACATACTGTGAAAATTTCCTTGTTCTGTTAAACATCACACAATTAAATACTGTATGCGCATGTCACTGCCATTTGATGAGAGATCTGTTTAATAAGCTTAGTGCAAAATATGAATTTTGAGTATCTGCTATGTAATTATATTTTACGAGCAAAAGGAATAAATGTTGCTATTTTATTGACTCAGTGTAACTGTCAATATGGTGAATAAAGCCCCGTCTACTAGTACAGAAGCCAATCATCGATTGCTATAGATTTATGATACTCCATAAGAGGGGTTTGGACCATATGTGAGTTTCTGCAGATTTTGTGTGATTTGGATGTTTAGAAAGGAAACTGAAACTGAAACTGAAACTGAACAACACAGTTGTTGTTTAATTTGATTGGTGTCCTAATATAAAATTCAATCGTAAGCTTGGCAAGCAGTTTTGGAGAATTTGATGTTTCCCCATTCAAACTGAATGCCCAAGCATACTGCCCGAGAGGCGTTTCAAAGATGGCCGCCGAGTAAAATGACTTGCCTTACAGGGACTTCGCAGTTACACTTTTCTCCATTCAAAAGTATACGAGTAACATGTCTTGTGTATTCGATAGTCTTTGTTATAACTAAGGCCATGTGTGTGAGAAAAAAACAAACAAAAACAAGGCAATAATACTGCGGGGAGATGACAAAATAAAATAAACAAACACATTTGACAGTGTTTAATTTCTCAGCTATTTCTTAAAAATATTAAATTAAGTTTGTTACCAAACTAAGGAGTGTATAAATGTTTATTTATAAAGACATATAGATGTACCTACAAAAAAAAAACTTTAGGAAAATACAGTATTTGTAATGTCACTGCTAATAAAAATTACCCTTTTGAGACTTTTAAAAGAGAACAAAGATATTAAATGGAGATGTATTCTACACAATCAAAGATGTACACAATCAAAGTTGTATCTCACAACTATGTCCTCTCAACTGCTTAAATTCAATTTCAACATCAACTCAAACATTTCTCTTCACATTTTCCTAACACCTTTATGATTTTTTTTTTTGTTTTTTTTTATATGCCGCAAAACTCTTACACTCCAAAGCTTGTTCAAGCTTGTCTGCAAGACTCGAACTTTGACATGTTAAGCTTAGCATGTAATGGAAACAATTCCAGAGGGACGAATCTGCTCACCTGCTTGGTTGGTAGTGACATTGAGCGAGACGTACTGACGCGGAGGGCCCGTTAGATCTGACACGCCGTTCACAGCCTCCACCTCAAATGTGTAGTTGGTGTGAGCCAGGAGATCCACGACCATGACTGAGGTGTTTCTCAAGCCCGTCCGCTGAGGCAGAAACCGCACATGGCTTCCACATGGCTCGTAGTGACCCGAGTCGGTGCTGATTTTACTGCAAAGGATGTTGTATCTGACGTCTTTGCGACCACCGGTGTCTTCAGGCGCAGTCCACTCCAAGAACACACTAGTTTCGTTCACGTTGGAGATAGCGTTACGTGGAGCAGAAGGAGGCCCTGAAATATGATAAGAGTATTATAACCTAACTACAAAATGTAAAGAGTTATAGGCTATATAGGGTTGTATGAATGTAAATTATCATATGCATTTGTTTTTATTACAAAACAAGTCATTTCCACCAAAATAAACCCATACAGATTCTGATAAGATCAGGGCCTGGCTATGATGTGTGTGTACCTTAGGTGTTTTATATATTGATTGGTCAGTTTGTATGTCTCAGTATTTATGCTTTGGTCACATGGTCAAGAAAGATACAACATAGGTGGTAAACTTTGCTTTCTCTTTTCCTGCTCTGCTCTTTCCTGCTATCTGGTTCTCTCTTTAGGTCTTACTTTCTACTCACCCTCTCTCCCTCTTTCCCTAAGGTAACTTTAATTACATTGAAGCTGGGTACAATTAATATCATATGTATTTTTTTATCTTTTCATGTTTTATCCTTTTATACAGTTATTTTGTAACTAATTCAGTTGTGACCATAGAGAATTATTCTCATTAAATAATTTCATTTTCAAGTATTTGTGAATTACATTCTTTTTTAACGTATCACACATTTTTAGCTATTCATTCATTTTCTTCTTGGCTTAGTCCCTTTATTAATCTGTGGTCGCCACAGCGGAATGAACCGCCAACTTATCCAGCATATATTTTACGCAGTGGATGCCCTTCCAGCTGCAACCTATCACTGGGAAACATCCATAAACACTCATTCACACACACCCACTACGAACAATTTAGCTTACCCAATTTACCTATACAGCATGTCTTTGGGGAGGAAACTGGAGCACCTGGAGGAAACCCAGGCCCACTTGGGGAAAACATGCAAACTCCACACAGAAATGCCAACTGACCCAGCTGAGGCTCGAACCAGCGACCTTCTTGCTGTGCGGTGATCTTGCTACCCACTGCGCCACCGTGACACATTTTAGCTATTATAACTAACCTTTTTTTTGTTTTTGGTATAAGATTGCAGAAAGTTGGTTTTACTAGAAATGTACAGTTACACTGACAACCTTTTAGTCATTCTGTAAAACTACAGTTTGAAATGCTGTAGTTAAATTCCATTCTTACTGGGTCTTGGGGTCTTATTTAGAAACATGGTGCACAAAACGGGGGTGGAATAGTGCATACGCCAAAGTTGTGATCTATAAAAAACAGACTTGACAGGAAAATGAGAGTAGTTTTATGTAAACTCTGGGTAAACACATGTAACGTAAAGATTGACTTTATTTATTATCTAGTAGTTATCTAGTAAAATATTATTTACTGCCATTATGACAAAGTTAAAATAAATCAGTTATTAAAAACGAGTTATTAAAACTATTATGTTTAGAAATGTGTTGAAAAAAATCTTCTCTCCATTAAACAGAAATTGGGGAAAAAAATAACAGGGGGGCTAATAATTCTGACTTCAACTGTAGATGACAATCTCTAAACCATGCCTATCATTCTTCCTCTCTTCTCAAATGGGATGGCGGGTCAAATTAAAGGTTACCATGGGCCAACATTGGCCCACAGGCCCTATTTTGGGCATTTCTGCATTAGATTATTAAGCATAATGTTAGTTTCATAAGAAATAAAAAAGAGCCCAAAGCCAAACTTAACAAACTTAGCTTTTACCTTATTATTTGAAGTGATTTGCTTTGGTTCTTTTTAATTGAAGTTTCCCAAACCAGAAGAACAAACCATCAGGATGCAAATTACAGTGGGGCATGAATGGGGTTTGACCCCCCTAAAAAATGCATGAACCCCCCTGAAGAATGACAAAATTTGATGTGTGTGGGGTGGGGGGTAGTTATATATGGGGTAAGGGGTTTACAAATACTTATAATAATATTCGTACTACTATTACTACTGCTACAGCTACTACTACTATTACTACTACTACTACTACTACTACTACTACTACTACTAATAATAATAATAATAATAATAATAATAATAATTATTATAATCATTTAACATGGGCTACCTTTACAAATTTGACCCCTCTGGCCTGTAATGTTTCATACCATTGCCAATGCATTATTATGCATTATAATATCCAGCACAATAGGCACTCAGTGGTCTTAAACAGGTGGATCTAGCCCACTGGTAGACACTTTTAAGTGTTCAAAAGTTTTTTTCTTGTAAATTTGGAGTATCTACATACGACCTAAATAATAAACTACACAATTTTTTTAAACCTGTAATGAGAAATTTTCCAAATCCCTATCCATGTCATTTTGCATAAAAACAGAAAATAGGTTTGATTAACAAATGAGGTGTAATTGAATTAAATACATGGATTTGGTTCATGAAGAATGCATATGCAAAATACTGAAAAATCAGTCCCCCATATTTGAGATGCACAACACTGAGAAAATATGTGAGTGTTGAGAGTTACGTTAAAGATATTTCTAAAACTAACTTAAAAAATGCTATTTTATCAGCAATAAAAAAAAAAAAAAAAACATTAATTTCTGTAACAACCATACTAAAATAGACAGGTTATATATATATATATATATATATATATATATATATATATATATATATATATATATATATATATATATATATATATATATATATATATATATATATATATACACAGTATATATATACAGTTGAAGTTTTATTAGATCTCCTTTGAATTTATTTTTCTTTTTTAAATATTTCCCAAATGATGTTTAACAGAGCATAGAAATTTTCACAGTATGTCTAATAATATTTTTTCTTCTGGAGAAAGTCTTATTTGTTTTATTTTGGCTAGAAAGCAGTTTTTAATTTTTTAAGAGCCATTTTAAGGTCAAAATTATTAGCCCCTTTATAAGCTAAATTTTTTTCGGTAGTCTACAGAACAAACCATCATTATACAATAACTTGCCTAATTATCCTAACCTGCCTAGTTAACCTAATTAACCTAGTTAAGCCATTAAATGTCATTTTAAGCTGTATAGAAGTGTCTTGAAAAATATCTGGTAAAATATTATTTATTGTCATCATGGCAAAGATAAAATAAATCAGTTATTAGAAATGAGTTATTAAAACTATTATGTTTAGAAATGTGTTGAGAAAATCTTCTCTCTGTTAAACAGAATTTGGGAAAAAAATAAACAGTGGGGCTAATAATTCAGGGGGGCTAATAATTCTGACTTCAACTGTATATATATATATATATATATATATATATATATATATATATATATATATATATATATATATATATATATATATATATATATATATATATATATATTTTTTTTTTTTTTTTTTTTTTTTTTTTTTTTTCTGAGATAATTAGAATTTAAGCATCTATAACCTTTTTTGTTTTAAGCATTGTAAACTCTAGATGATAGATAGTAAGCCAAAAGTATATTCTTTCCAAAAATATCTATACTGAGAATGTAGACCAAATTATTCAGTAACTGTTACTGTTTTAGTTTGGGAAGGTTATTTTTGAAAAAAAGTGCCTCTGACGGTGAGGGAGAGAAGGACACTGATATAGACTCGGAAAACTTTTTGCAGAAATTTAGTTTTGCATGCTATCAAATTTGAAATATAAACTCATGAGACACTTGGCTTACAAGGCATATTTTTCTAGGTTATTACATGATTTCATGTATTTGTATATAGAAAAACAAATATTGAACACAGTACAAATTTTCTTTCTCATTACTTCATAATGTACAACTTTTTATTTGTTTTTTTATATTGAAGCTCACTGGGGTCAATAACTGTTACTATTTAAAGCTAGGTTGATGGAAATCCCCATAAGTGAGTGCTGGTTAACAGGTTAAAACACATGAATTACTGAAAACCTTGGCAGAAATTTGGCTGTTGTAATTTCCCTCTGTCGTCTCCTAGCATTAGTATTTAATTTCAGCTCTAGGTTCAACGGCACCCAATGAAGGGGTGGGGATGGTCATTTAATTGGTCATATTTAGATAAACAACAATGTATGTAGAACACAGTAGCATTGACAAATAAAAAAAATAATTTAACTTCTCTACAATACACTCTTAGCCCGGATTTCATGTCTAATTATACAGTTTAAGTGCAAAGTACTTAAATAGTTTAATTTTTGGTTCATTACTATAACATTTTAAGTGAATTCTACTTTTTTTGTAGACAAAGTTTATTGTATGAATAACTTTAAGTACAATACACTAATGTTTTAAAAGTTTTTGACTGATCACGCCCCCTGCCCCCAACCTGACTTAGTGTTCAAGTCAGGCACCGCCATTTTCTTGCAGTTGCAGCAGCAGATGATTTCAGACTTCTGGTGAGTAGACTGTAAACATTATATCCAGTTTTTATTTTCGGCTGTTTGTGAATACCGGAAAACACTGTTTTAAGTATGTTTCACTTTAAATGCGCGGGTCCTGTTTAAACACTTGCCGTGTGTATTTAGCATGTGAGCTTGCTAGTTAACCTGCAAGATTTTCAGTTCTGAGTGGTGGACACGATTTCTCTTAAACATATGTCTGTGAAGCGTGTTCCGCGGACGATTTACTGCGCGAAAAACATGCTTTAATAGAGTCGTTGCACTTTCACTTGACAACAAGCGTCTTTTTTTTTTTTTCAAACGACGCTCATTCAAAGTTGACGCGCTTAATTTGTTTGCTCCTGCCTGCACGGTTGACATGGAAACGGAGCCGTGAGGCGATTACACAGCGCATTTTCAGCTGTGTATTAACGCCTTTTTCTCCGAGCTGATTATTTGTGGTCATAGAGCATTGTTTAAACAGTCCATGCTATTTAAAGCTTTTAATACAGTTTTGCCACTGCTTGGTTCACACCGTCCTGTTCAACACATTTTAGGTTGGTCACATACAGTATGCTGTGGTTTCAGTGGAGCAGAAAGGACGTAAGGACAATCATAATTTAGTTTGGTGAGTGAATTTGAACAAACTTTTACATTTGTTTAATTTTAATGCAGCCATTGTTTGAATAGAATAAGCTGAATGAACGTTTAATGCAGTTATAAGTTTGTTGCATTCTAACAAAGATTTATTTTGTTTCAGATGACAGAAAGCCGTGCATTGGCAATGTAAGTATTGTATTTTTAACTGTGAAAAAATTATTATAGACTGACAAATGGAAACTATATGCCAGAATTGTTCTGTTTCCTTGTTTGCAACAGGAATTGTTTTTGATTTTAAAAAATTATTTATTGCCTTAAAAGAGCACTTATTCACACCAATCTTGCTCAACTGACAAGTGCAGATGCACCAGTTAAGTTTAGCAGTCTGTCATGTGGCTTTGCTGAGTATTGTTCTGTAAAAGTAAATCATAAAGTCATGTGCTAATAACAAGATTGTAAGTTTCAAAGCACACTGGACTGAAATACACAAGGAACATAACTGTTTTGTTTTTCACTTGTTTTATATTTCAGGTTTATTTCAACTTCAATCAAGTGGTGGGCAAAAATCTCACAGAGGGCTTCCATAATGCTCTTAAAATTACTCTCCAAATTTGATGAGCATCTTCAGGAAAAGGAACCATGTTGCTGGTCAGCTTTTGGCTCTTACGTCAGACAAAGGTGTGTTTTTTGTCTACATGAGTCTACCTATTGCCTATTTTCATCATCTCTTTTATTCTGGCTTTTTTCTGCTTTGAGCACTGAGTTATTTAACTAGTATCATCATATTTGCATTCTTTTTTCTTTCAATAGGATGTCTCTCGCGAGGACCCATACTATCAAGTTTCCACAGGAATCATTTGCATCGATGAAAAAAGTCCACAGCTTAACCCATCCAGAGTGTTCATCATCTTTCATCATTCATACAGACCTGCCTCGAGCCTTCTGTTGTCTTCTCGGACTCATTTATCCCCTGCTCTTAAATTGGACAAAGTGTCGTCTTGCTGTGACAGTGTAAAGGTCAGCTTACAGTAACAGATCTTCATAATAATTTTAATTATTATTTATTTCTCGTTGTATTGTGAAAAAAGACCCAAAATTACAGTTTGTTCAGTACATATACTGGTTACAATAGTAAAAATTCATTCTGTGAAATCATGAACAAATTTCCACTTGTATGTAAACAGTATACATTGTGTTCTACAATATGTTTATGTGTTTAAAAGGATAGTTCACACAAAAATGGAAATGATGTCATCTTTTACTCATCCTTCACTTGTTCCAAACATGTTTGAGTTTCATTCTTCTGTTGAACACAAACAAGGATATTTTGAACAAAGCTAGAAATCTGTAACTATTGACTTCCATGGTACATTATTTGTTTTTCCTACTATGGAAATCAATGGTTACAGGTTTTCCAAATATCATTTTTTGTGTTCATCAGAAAAAAGAACCACTTAACTTGAGGGTGAGTAAATTTCCATTTGTTTGGGTGAACTAACGCTTCTAGTCCAGATGTTAAAACTAGCTTTCCTGTTCTTGGGGGTATAACAACATATTTTGTGAGCATTTAAACCTGAGGTCAATGTTATTAGCTCTTGATTGAGTAGATGCACTTGAGAGAAAAGTAGGCAAACTGATTTTTAAGTTGTATTGCACAGCATTTGCATTGTTTTGTTGTATTTGGAAAGAAAATTTGAATAAAAACAACCCTGTGTATTACTTTTGTGTGTATTTTATTGCACTTAAAAAGATAAGTAGAGTAAATTGATTGACACTAATTAAAAGCATTAAGTGTATTCAACTTATAATACATATTAGAACAACTCTTATCTTTTAAGTAGAGCTCACTCAAGTTTTTTAAGTATTCATTACTTAAAAATTTTAGGGCAACCAGTTTCCTCAAATTTTTTAAGTAAACTCAACTTATCCGGGCTTACAGTGTATCGATATTGCATAATGCTATCGATATATTGTGCAACTCTACCCCATATAGTCAATGTACTGTATAATTTGCACATCGCAACCAATATTTAGAAATGCAGTAGGAGCAGAAACACATACCAAAAAATGAGGATAACCATAAATGCAAAAACAGCTTTGTCTTGGGTTTGTCAAGGCAGTGGCACTTACGTGTGCAGGCCATGTTAGCAGGGTCCGTCTGGGTCCTGAAGTAGCCTTGCTCACACTGACAGGAGGTGGACGCCTCAACTTTGCTGAAGCTTCTGGGAGGACATTTACTGCAACTCCTGCTCTCCAGAACCGAGCGGTAAAACCCCGGTTTACACACTGCAGAAACATCAAGCACAACACAGAGACACTTTCACTACTAATGCCGTTCATTAGGGCCTTTCATGAGGAAATTCAGTCAAACATTCAACCGCTTCATTAAAAGGAGTACGTGCTTATTTCAATGGAGAGCTAAACAAAGTGTTTAATTAATGCTTTATGTTTTGGTTTCATTTTTGGCTTTGGAATCAAAATGAGTCTTTAACTGGTTTTGGAAATGATGAGCCATTTTCTGTTTATTTTATGTGTCTGAATATTTTGTAATTAATAGTATTATTTGTCGATGTTAATTTGGATATTTAATGAAAACACGCAGTAGATATGAATTGCAGATGTCTAAATAAACCGTGTGTGTGTAAACCTGTAAATGGCTTAGGAAAAAAGAAAAAGAAAGAAATGTTCAATTAGGCTGCATTTATTGAATTAAAAATACAGTCAAAATTACTTTAGTCTTTAGTGTCACATCAGTGCTTCCCACAAATAGACTTTACCGGGCCCAGGTATATTAACAGCCACCCAAACATATTGTGACACGCTTTTTTTTTTACTATTATTATCAACCTGTTACACTATTTTGTATTGACCCACGATAACCAAATATTTGTGTTCAATAATCAATAAACCAATGAAAATCTGCATTTTTTATCAGGACACTGATATGCTGAATAAGTTGGCGGTTCATTCCGCTGTGGAGACCCCAGATTAATAAAGGGACTAAGCCGAAAAGAAAATGAATGAATGAATAAATATAAAACAGCTTAAACATTTTGACCACAATTGTATTTTTTAATTGTATTCCTTTTCAAACTACTTAAACAAAAACAAAAGCAAACAAACCAAACCATATACAAATCTTCGAACATTCCCTCATAAATCTCTAGACTCACCACCACAACAAAACAAACAAACAAACAAATAAATAAATAAATAAATAAATACCCTGTTTTCGACAACTGGGACAAATCCGTAGCTTTGGTTTTAGAAAGTGCTTAAACGCTTCTAGATTCAGGACAGGTGCTTATGCACAGCAGACTCCCTGTCGACGCGAAACGCATTTAGATAATGTATTGCCATAGAGAGACACAGAGAAAGAAAGATAGATTATCAATGGCCTCTGCAGTCCAAAGTGCACACAAAGACATTAATTAAAAGCTCCCCAGTGTGCATTAAGAGGCAGACAGCAGAGGTGCGCTGTGAATTTAGCACAACTCATGCTGAAAGAGGCTGTAATGTAGAATAATATCATATATAATATAATTCTGCATTTAACTGTTATTAATGGGCCACATTCAGCTCTTCTGTAGTATTTTATGATTTCCCTAAAGTCCAATTGCACTGTTAGTTGAAGCGTATGCACTATAAACAGTTTCAGTTTTAGACATGTTGCTTTAAATGTCAGTGTGAAATGAAAAATGAGAATATTTTAAAGTTTAGTGGTTGTTACAGCTTTTTACCAGCAATTTACCTCTATTCCAAAGAACACAACTATTTAGCTGTACCATTTAATATTATTATTATTATAACTCCCCAAATTAACACAAAACTTCTTAGACTACATTACATTTTAGTTTGCATAGAGTAACAAGCAAGCATGTTTGCTAAAATAAACATAAAACACATAAACATTCATTGTGTACATTGTGATTCTATGATATTTTGTATTCTAAACGTCCCTGTTTCTCCGAAACCACATCCTTTTCATCTGATCAAAGCCCACGGTAAACCGCTCTCATCTCTTTCCCTTCAGCATGACACACATATCCATCTTTTCACCAGAGCTGTGGCCTCCAGACACGATTTGCTCATCTGTAGTGTCTGTCTGGCTGAGGCTCTGAATAGATCATCTTTGCCCCATTGGTCGCATTTAGACGAGACTCTCCTAGCATGAGCTAAATCCATTGCTTGTTTAAGAATTGAGTGGAGAAAAACAGTATTTTAGAGTGAAATGAGGCTGAAAAGCATAAGAATTTCTAGCTCTTTAAAGTCCCCATGAAATCAAGATTGAAATTTTGTTGGCTTTCATTGTGAACACATTAGCTTTAGTGCTATCTGTAATATACAGCAATGCTATCTTCAAGCTTTAAATGTAAATATGTATGTCTTATATGACTGTCTTATGTGAACAGTTGAGATGGCTGCTATGGCCATTCTAGCAGTTATAGATTTCTGGTAGATCCAGTGTTACTGGAAAAGGCAAGATGCGTGTACATTTTGAAAATGCATATAAAAAACGTATCTGATAAGAAAAAGGTGTATAAATTAAGATGGAAACATATTTGATGAATACGTTCCAGAATGTGCATAGAAATAGCCATGTGATTTTGTTTTAACAGATCATGTAATAACAAAAATGCATGTGATCCAGCATTAATAGACAAACTAGCAGACCAACCGCATTATAAAAATTCTGAAATGCTGTTTTGGTCAATCTAAAATCCCTCAGCCAAAGTCCGTCATCACAGTAGTTCTGTATAACAGTTTTTTTCAGTTGTTTTGGCACAAATTTCAGAACCTTGATGTCAATTTTCAAAACTCCAGACATAAAACTCTAAACAGTCACTACTTTTAACACGGATTCTCCAATGTTCAAAACTCTGCATGCTGCATTAATTTCCTTAAAGAAGTCTTGCATTTGCAGGATCATAGGTTCACATAATCCTTTTATCATACAAATACTACAGGAACACAACTTTAGATCACCAGCACACAAGATGCACATCGTTTCAATAAACAATATTTAACAATCATTAAATATTGTTCTTTAAAATATATGATACAAGTTTCATTATGGTTTATACATAAGTATAAAGGGAACCGTACAGACAGTGGATACACTGAACTAGTTTTATTCATTCATGCATTCATTTTCTTTTCGGCTTAGTTCTGTATTAATCTGGGTTCGCCACAGCGGATTGAACCGCCAACTTATCCAGCAGGTTTTTACGCAGCGGATGCCCTTCTAGCCGCAACCCATCTCTGGGAAATATCCACACACACACTCATTCACACTCATACACTACAGACAATTTAGCCTACCCAATTCACCTGTACCGCATGTCTTTGGACTGTGGGGGAAACCAGAGCACCTGGAGGAAACCCACGCGAACGCAGGGAGAACATGCAAACTAGGGTTGGGTGATGTTGACCAATTTGGCATCTTACAATGTCTAATGTGAACATCGGCGATGGACGATGGCATCGTCGTTGTAGGCGGGGTGGGGGGTCGTTTTCACTACCTGACCCACATGGTCTTTGCTTTACCCATAACCAAACCATAAATAAATAAAGTTATACACAAATTACCACCTGTCAATCACTTTTTTTTCCGCGGGACTCTGGCATGAATAAGCAGAGTGATATGTGTCCTTATATAATGGCTTTTTCCCCACAGCTGGTGGCGGAGACGAGACGAGAGTTCGTTTTGAGTTCACTGTAATTTGTATTGTGATTAATGATAACTTCCTTATTTTATTATTATTATTATGAGGAAATAATAACAAGTAAAGATGCTAGGGCTCGATTGTTTCGGCGTATGCGCCCAAAATTTTTATGCGACCTTTTTTGAAAGCATTTGTGCTAGTGCATGAATTGTTGCCGTGCGACCTGTTTTCACTGCAAAATCCTCACCGTGTGCGTGGATTTAGGAGACATTTATGCAGAATGCATCTTTGCACCTAAGGACGCCAACCACAGCACTCAGGAACAGTTAAAGCCGTTGTTATGCGATTGTTAACTTGCTGAAGTAAAAAAAGCCTGCAATGCTTGCCCCGCCTTTGTGTATTGGTTAATATCAGCTGTCAATCACTCAGTCAATGCCTTCTGCCTTCACATAACAGGAGTAGGGATGGGCGATATGGCCTAAAATCCATATTGCGATATACATTGCAGCCTCTTGCGATAACGATATATATTGCGATATATAAATTATAATAGAACCATTTCAGAACAGGTTACATAGACCCTTAGGAAAGCCAAACTGCTATTTTTTTTAAAGAAATAAAGAAACGTTGCATGTCATTTTGAGAACATTTATTGTGCAAAAGCAAAACTGTAATTAAACAACACAATGTTGCAGATAAATAAACTAAATGTAGTGCCTTTCAGAAAGAAAGACTTTTCTTTTAAGTCCTTGGTTCCTAAATGCCAAGTTGCAGAGAACAAAAAAACTGGTGTCTTTTTAGTTAAGGAACTTACACTGTACTGAAATTACTTCCAGTATTAAATTAGTCAAATAAAATTGTGTATTTCAGATACTTTAAATAAAAACAAATTTCAAACCTGCAGCCTAAGGTAAAGCATTTGGTTTTTAAAAATGTTGATCTCCTAATGAAATTAAAACTGGTGTCTTGTTAATAAAGGAACGGACACTGTGAATTAGGGCTATACTTCCAGTATTAGGCATGGCTATTTTAAATAAAGAAAATTCTTTCATTCTTTCCTTCTGCCCCAAAGTAACACCATCTTTTCTATATAACTTTAATGACCTTCAGCAACAGAATAATTTCTTATTGATTTCTTATTCTTATTTAACAAACAAATAAAAAAAAAAGTTTGTTTCTTTTCAGTGAGCACCACTGACAGATGAAATCTGCTTTTTCTCTCTCCCTCTCCCTCTCCCTCTCTCTGTCTGCTGCAGTGTTGATGCTGCTGAGAGAATAAGATGCACCAGCCAAAGTTTGCGTATAAAGTAATGCAAAAATGAATACAATTAATATCGAAAGCAAAAGCAGAATCTCGGACATGTCCGGTTGGTAAAGTCTAGATTGGATAGGCGGCCGGCCGGAAATGCGATATGCACATTAATATAGCGGCATTTTTATTTACTTTCACGTCAAGCGGTCTTTACATTGTTTTGTATACGTTGCTAAGCAATGCATGGCACCGAATGGGGTAAAGTCTAGATTGGATACGCGGCCGCTTTGCTCTTAATTTCGCGGGTAGATTGCGTCATCAAACATGCATTATCGCGATAGTGCAATAGAATTAAAATCTCTATCGTAGGCCAATTTTGTATCGTTTATATCGCATATGGTTTATATCGCCCATTACTAAACAGGAGCTGCAACCGCGAAAATGTAAAGCGCTGAAGATGAGAGAATGAAAATAACACTGACAGATTTAGTTTTAGAAACCCTAACGTTACTAATAATGGCACATCTTATTAGTGATCATGTGCTGAATGTTAATCCTCCATTTACACTTTTCCAAGAGTGAATAAAAGACTTCCAGTGGCTTCAAGTCCGCTATGAAGATAACTAAAGCCATTCACTGTAAAGTCTGTGGGATGGGGGTTGCAGGTAACAGCGTTTGCCACTGAATCTACACATTTTAAGCGCGAGAGGTTCTGTAAAATCCTCACGATGTATTTAATCCTCTTGATGCTGTCAGCCGTGCAAGCGGCAGCTATAAGTAAAATATAACACAGCTCATGAAAAGACCGTTATTGCTATTAAGATGACATGCAAATAATAAGTTATGGACCATTTTAATGTTGTCATGTCATTGGCTCATGAACATTTCCTGCTTAATATCAAACTGTTTCATAACTGTAACAGGAGGCAATTCAACCATAAATTAATGTTAAAACAGCCATCCTAACAGTATTTATCAATATGTGGCTCTTTTTGGATTCTCGGAAGCTATAGAAATTAAAAATGTAAAACAGGAAATACGTTGGGACCGTTGTTTTCGTTTACATTCCTCAAAATGGTCTATATATCAATATAAATGTGGGGCGGCGCGATGGATGCGATGGATGGGGGCGATCACGGCTCAGCATCTTTATGTTTTAGTTTATCGGCCATCGGCGAAGGACGATGGGATCGTCTATCGGCCCAACCCTAATGCAAACTCCACACAGAAATGCCAACTGACCCAGCCGAGGCTCAAACCAGCGACCTTCTTGCTGTGAGGCGACATCGCTACCTACTGCGCCACTGCATCGCCTAGTTTTATTCATTCAATCATAATGTAGATTTACAGTAATTTTTTTCTCACTGCACGTTCCCATATAGAAAGCTGATGTATAGCATGATATATGGCAACATATGCTAATTACAATTGGATTCCACATAGTGTATATAAAATATCATAATAATCAATAATTTGTCAAAAATAGTGCAAAAATCACTGTTTTTTTACATTTTTTTCAACCATATCATGCATATACTGTATATGTGTGTGTGTGTGTGTGTGTGTGTGTGTGTGTGTGTGTGTGTGTGTGTGTGTGTGTGTGTGTGTGTGTGTGTGTGTGTGTGTGTGTGTGTGTGTGTGTGTTCATATACAGCCATATTTGTAAGGGTAAAATATATAACATGATGTATAACAGTTACGTAACATATATGTAGGTATTTGTAATTCTAATAGTTGAAAAAAATGGCATTTTTGACATGTATGACATATTTTATATATGTAAAATTCATATGAACTATTATGTCACATATGTAATTTGCATATATTTCTATATATGAGATTTCTATTTTGGGATCTGTGTTTCCATCAGTCTTGTCTTGTGGATTTGGTCACAGGTTCTCCTCTACATCACAGTGTTTTTTCATTATTTAAAAATCTTGGAAAGAACCTTCTGTCGATGTGAATCCAGGCCTGACATTGGTCTGCTGTGAATGGACTTTCTTACATACAGTAATGTCAAATATAAAAACATTGTCTGTAAAAGTGGGAAATTGGAACAAAGAAACCATAAATATGGATTAAGAATGTATAAGGATGAATCTATAGATAATGTAGTCCAGTTTGGTCATCTTCTGTGGTAACTGTCAATTGATCTATCCTGAAACTGTCATAATCTAAACATGTAATATTGTACATCAGCTTCCACGCATCAAGAGTAATGCAACAAATATTTATAATTTTGAGTGCTTGTATCAGTTGATAACAACATCGTGTTAAGTAAATGAAAACGCATTTATTTTAAATGTAATGTTTGAGTTGCATTTTGAAATGGGATCAATTTGATGTTTAATTGTGTTATATTGAAAAGGTGATCTTAGTTCAATGAACAAAGTATCTTTGACTTGTATGTATTGTATCCAAGCATTTGAAAAAAGAGTTAAGAGTTGCAATGTGCAATTTTGGCAATGGTTGTGAATTTTGTGTCTAGAGTTTTGAAAATTGACACCAGATTTCTGAAATTTGTGGCAAAACGATTGTAAAAAACTGTATTACCCCCCCAGTTCTGTCTTGAGTGTCTCAGGTAGGGCAGGGCGATAAAAACGGTATCGGTATTTATTGACCAAACACCAATATCATTCATTCATTCATTTTCTTGTCGGCTTTGTCCCTTGCGGGGTCGCCACAGCGGAATGAACCGCCAACTTATCCAGCATGATTTTACGCAGCGGATGCCCTTCCAGCCGCAACCCATCTCTGGGAACACACCAATATCAATAACAGAAAAAAAAAATAGTATGAAGTTTTGGTATGAAGCACTATAGTTTTATAAAAATGTAGCTGTTGTACTTGCACCTTGGAAGGAATGCCAAAAAGCTTAGGGTGTAAGCTTGTCATTTCTAATGGATGTGCGCAACTTGCGGCACAAATAGGGAGCGACGCACACATGGTGTGCAAGCGCCACTTTAGGTCAGAATAACAACACACTCAAAAATGAGTGCCGTATAGCAGCAGTAAGGAGTGGCTTTTTGGTTTCTTTTCTTGTGCATCCCTGCCACTAGCAGCCAATCTGAAAGATTTTTTTTTAGCATAGGGGTAATGTAGTCATCCAACTTCACAATTTGTAATGTTGCAATATGTATTTAAATGATGGCTGGTTACATTACTTAAAAGCTTAGATTTGGTTATCATAATTTGTATTGTTTACATAGTTTGAAGTTAACTGTATCATTATTACTGACACTTTAAAGTTTGCTTTGACTATTCAGCACTTACACTTTACCACTGCACACACTTTGTAACATTTTATTTATCAAGTTTAACAGCCTTACGTTCATTTTATTATAAAGAGATTAGATATTTTTGCTAAAATATTTTTTTGTTTTTGACTTTGTTTTTAACATAAGTCTAATTCACATCTTTTGATGGAAACATAGCTAATGAGAGCACTGCCTTTTTTAAGTACGGTAGAACCTTTTTTATGTGATTCTCTGTTAAATGCAGCACTGCAGAAGTGCTCTCAAGATCATACAATTTCACACCTGTAGGCCTACTTGCCATTGTCCACTTGTGATCCAACACAATCTCATGACAATTCATAACTATTTGATTAAGTGATTAATTCATATTATTTCGTGCAATCTTATTATTAAACCTTAGTATGATCTGCTTATCCCCAATGAGGGATAGGGTTAGGGGTGTGCCACGCCTCCTTTTAATAATTGGAACTTTTTACCCAAGTGAAATTGTAAGAATTGGTATTAATAACCCACTTTTTGTACAATATGTAAAATAGTTACATTCCATCATGAGATTGGGCTTTGTGATTGTATCAAATCTTAATTGAATCTTAATACCAGGTGTAAACAGGACCCTTGTGTTTTTGATTGTTGTTGCCATCGGTGATGAACAATGGCATCACTATCGCACTGAAGATTTCAACATAGGCTCATTCTGAAAACATAGCCCTATAAACATTTTTGGAGATCGCAAATTATGTAGCCAGAGGAACGCATGGCTGCATTTTGTCTTTAAAACTAAAACGTAACGGGGCAGTATGACACCGTTCCTTTTTACACTTACCAACTAACCGTTTACCTCTGTGTTGACAGCGTTTCTGCTGTTACCAGTTTCTCCAGTGGCTTGTCGCGTACGTCAGAGGATTTGAGATGCAGGGCAGAGTTGATCGTGACGACGAGTTTATCGGTTGGTTGGTCAATCAGTCAGTCAGTCAGTCAGTTGACAGTGGCCTCTGGTGAATTTACGCAAGAAGAGCAGGTGCAAATGGTAGTCGTGACAGAAATTTAAGATATCAAAAAGCATACACAGCGGCCTCTGGTGGATTCGCAAATACAAAAACTGCAAAAAAATGTAGTTCCTGGGATATATTTGGCCGTCTCCAGAAATGTATATTGGGTTACGTAATCAGAATGAGCCTGGGTTGGAAGATTTGTGCATTTGCAAATATGCAAACAGAAGTAAATTTCTTTCAGAAGTGGTGTGAATGATGCAAAGTGTGCGTTTAAAAATAAAAGTCCAATAAACCATACAAGTGTGCAAACACACAGCAGTGAATACACACATCTGGAGCAGTGGGCAGCCATTGCTGTCGTGCCCAGGGAGCAGTTGAGTGATCAGTGCCTTGCTCAAGGGACTCAGCTCAGCCATGACATTGAGGGCACTGTGAGAGCACTGGTTGTTCCCTCCCACTACCAACAATCCCTGCCTAAGCCGGGACTCAAACCTGCAACCTTCCGATCACAAGTCCAACTCTCTATCTAACCATAGATACACTAGATATCACATACAGACCCTGAGCATGCATCAATACTGCTGCCACATTTGTGCAGTGCTCCCAGGACTAATGTCATTCAACTGCACTAGTCAAGAATAAAGCCAATCTGAAGATGCTGTACTTTTGCGCTGCATAGGAGTGTAGTAAAGAGCAAACAAAGAACACAATGCATCAAGGCATAACATTTCATAGGTAAGATTTAATTTTTTTGTTTTTGTATGTTACAAACTTTTGTGCTCAACAAGTAACATTATTGATGATAATACAACTACTTACTGCACTGACCAAAATGCAAAGTCGCACCAACTTGCACTGAATTCTAGGCTTATGGTAATTTTGTTGAATAAAAACAGCAAACAATGTAAATGAATTATGACAACAAGACGCTGCAGTGCCAGAAACGTATTATTGTCGGCTAAGTGAAGTAATGGCTAGTTTTTAAAGTAACTTAGAAGGGTGCTTGATAACAAAACAGGGCCTGCCTCTTAATGTGCATACCTTCCTCCCTAAAATATTGAATATTACAAATGTTATATACCATTTAGATCAGAAAGGTGAATATGCACATTAACCGCAGGGATATCGATGGTTTACATGAGAGTGAGTAATGCAATGCACATGTTCTCTTCAGATTTGGTGTAAACCAAGCATAACTTACAGTCACTGGTTTCCATTAGGAAAGGTTCATCCCTATGTTCTAATCTCTTTGGAGGGTCTCTTTGAAGGGATTAGAGCATAGGGGTGTGCCCTTCCGAACTGAATGCAGTGTGTGACACTAAACAACTTCCCTGTGTAAAGGATCATAGCCCAATGTGTACATCAGTTGTATCTTTCAAAATCATTCATTTCAAAGGACCCTTCAAGTGGCCAGTTTGAAGCACTTTAGTTTGAAACAACATTTCACTATGGTGGCCATGATTGCTTTCACTATGAAGTGCCTTTCAGAGGGCAAAAAATATCCCATTTGGAATGCTCTAAATCTCTCACTTCTACAATTTTTATTATGTCACTTCAGCTTCTCATTAGAATTACCATCCAATCAAATTAAAACATACAGTTGACTGCAGTGTCTTTATAAAATGAACAAACTACCAACTTCTTGTGGATTTGTACAAGAAAGACGTGTATTTGAAATAGGGCTGCACAATATATGGTTTGAGCATCAATATCGCAATGTGCGTATCTGCAATAGTCACAGGTCAAAACACATGAGATTTGTGGAGACATAATTTAACCATTATAGAGTGAAATTTTAAAATGTTCATGTATTTTTAAAGCATCTGTAAGCATTTTTAGAGCTTTAAGCATTTTAAGAAACATAAAGTGCATAAAGAAGTTTAATATAGATACATTTTATTGAATTATTTATATTGCGATGACTATGCCATGTTTGTTTTTACATTTGATAATTCAATTTCTGTACCTGAATACTGTTAGTCTCCCTTGGAAACTCATAAAGCACGGTTTATTTCACATTAACATTTGCTCCATTGTGTTTATTTATGACTGTAGCTTGTTTATTATATTTATATACAGTTGAAGTCAGAATGATTAGCCCCCCCTGAATAATTAGCCCCCCGTTTATTTTTTCTCCGCTTTCTGTTTAACAGAGAGCAGATTTTTTTCAACACATTTATAAACATAATAGATTTAATAACTAATTTCTAATAACTGATTTATTTTATCTTTGTCATGATGACAGTAAATAATATTTTACTAGATATTTTTCAAGACATTTCTATACAGCTTAAAGTGACATTTAAAGGCTTAACTAGGTTAATTAGGTTAACTGGGCAGGTTAGGGTAAATAGGCAAGTTATTGTATAACGATGGTTTGTTCTGTAGACTATCGAAAACAAAATTAGCTTAAAGGGGCTAATAATTTTGTCCTTAAAATGGTGTTTAAAAGATTAAAAACTGCTTTTATTCTAGTCGAAATAAAACAAATAAGACTTTCTCCAGAAGAAAAAATATTATCAGACATACTGTCAAAATGTCTATGCTCTATTAAACATAATTTGGGAAATATTTAAAAAAGAGAAAAAAATTCAAAGGGGGACTAATAATTCTGACTTCAACTGCATTGTGTATATATATATATTGCAATGTATATTGCAGGGACAAAATATTGCAATGTCATTTTTTTTTTATATTGTGCAGCCCTAATCTAAAATATGTAAACAAAAGACACTCTAAGTAATGCTTACAGATTAAAAAATAAATAATAAATAAAGAAAGCGCCCTCTAGTGGATTTTTAATCTCAAACGAGCAAGTAAACATACACAAAGCAACGTATTTGACACATTTCAAATGAGCCTGGGTTGCATTTTTACCACAACCCGCTACACATTTCACTTTGAAAAGCATATAAAACACAATATAACATAATTTATTGCCAGAATATTATGACAGGCACATATTTTTAATGAGCCTGGGCTGCATTTAGAAGAGATGGCAAACTTAAACATATATTTTCCACACTTCACTCAACTCCATGCTGCATAATCCCCACAAACGACACACAGCATTATGATATAAAAGCCCATGTTAATGGAAATGAGACAAGTTTAGATTAAATAAAGGATCGGTGCAGGGCTGCTCTAATGGAGCTTGTAGGAAGCTTTGATTGCATTACACTCCAGGCTGGCGAGCTCTTGATCGGACACACACACGTCTTTATTAAATGAACAGCTCAGACGACAAGATTATTCAACAGTTTATCTACATAATGAAGTCACAAGACAAGCATACATTTGTTCTGACATGTTCAGCACAAACCGGCAGAGAAGTGATGTTTAAAGCGAGACATTGCAGACACGGTTGCTCAGATTTAATTTCAACTAATGTTTCAGTTTTAAAATTTTGTTTTATTCTTCATCATATTTTTGTTTTGTTATTATATCTTAATGTAAAAAAAAAAACTCTAAAATACACTTAAAAGTTCTTTGGTCAAATTCTGTCTGTGCACATGCAATAAATAAATAAATTATTTATTTAATAAAACATTTTTTTTAAATATATGACGCAGTGGCGCAGTAGGTAGTGCTGTCGCCTTACAGCAAGAAGATTGCTGGTTCGAGCCTCGGCTGGGTCAGTTTACATACATTCTAAAAAAATGGAACATAACCATTTTTTTTATTTTTTTATGTCTAATGGTAAATCTAATACTAAACGTTTACTATTTTAGGTCCGTTAGGATTACCTAAATCATTTACATTTGCTAAATGCCAGAATAATGAGAGAATCTTTTTTTTTTTTGGAGAATGTTTTATTAATTTCTAGACAGTCAAAAGTATACATACATTTCCTTGGTATTTTTTAAGCTTTGCTTTTAAACTGTATAACGTTGGTCAAATGTTTTGGGTATCCTTCCACAAGCTTCTCACAATAGTTTGCAGGAATTTTGGCCCATTCCTCCTGACAGAATTGGTGTAACTGAGTCAGATTTGTAGGCTGTCTTGCTCGCACAAGCTTTTTCAACTCTGCCCACACATTTCTATAAGATTGAGAAGAGGGCTTTGTGATGGCCACTCCAAAACATTCACTCTGTTGTCCTTAAAGCACATTTTAACTAATTTGGCAATATGCTCAGGGTCATGGTCTGTTTGGAAGACCCAGTTGTGGCCAAGTTTTAATTTCCTGGCTGATGTCTTGAGATGTTGCTTCAGTATTTCTACATAATGTTCTTTCTTCATAATGCCATCTATACTGTGAAGTGAACCAGTCCCTCCTGCAGCGAAACAGCCTCACAACATGATGCATGATACTTCAAAGTTGGGATGGTGTTCCTAAGCTTGTAAGCTTTCCCCTTTGTCTTCCAAATGTGACAATGGTCATTATGGCCAAACAGTTTAATCTTAGTTCCATCAGACCACAGGACATGTCTCTAAAAAGTATTTTTTCCCAGTGTAATTTAGCAAATTGTAATCTGGCTTTTTTGTTGATTCTGGCTTGTTGATTTCCCCATGTTGTCACACAAGGAAGAAGTGTGATTTAGGTTTTCCTTAAATACTAATCTACAGTTGTGCCTCCAATTAACTCAAATGTTGTCAATTAGCCAATCAGAAACTTCCAAAACCTTGACACCATCATCTGAGCTTTTTCAGAGGCATAATAATCTTATTGTATGTAAACTTGACTTTCAAGAAAAGTTATAATAATTTCTCAAAAAATCTCTCTCTCATTATTCTGCTATTAAGCATAACAGAAACAAATTTGATAATCCTTACTTACCTAAAAGAGAAAAAGTTTAGTCACATTAACATCTGACTTTTTTAAAATGGTTATGTGCCTTTTTATACAGGGTATGTAAATGTATTTATTTATTTATGTTTAATAAAATTTTATTTGATCTTGTAGCTTGCAGTATTTTCTAAACAGTCGGAGTGATAAAAAGTTTCCTAAAATCCTCTCTGTATAACCCTTTGACTCAAATATGTCAAAAATATAAAGAATAAGTCAATAAAAAACTGACTTTAACCCTGACTCCATATAATTATTGTGTTAAAAATGAAAGCAAATGTGTGCATATTATACATACTTTGTATATTTAAACAATTTAGAAAGCTTGAAATACAAAGACAAATATTGCAACTCTAATATATTCAAGTAACAATTCATCACCTGCAATCTATTGCATTAAAATGCCTAAAAATGCATATTTCATGAAATTGTTTGATGAATCATGCAGGGGAAAAATGCATTATTTTTACAAAAGTGCTTTAAGCATTAAACAAAAAGCTCCAAAATGAGGTACAGTATTTGGTAGTCATATTTTCTCTTTTTATTTATATTCCAAAGGGCGTTATAAACCTTCCAGGGGTTTTAAAGTCAGAGACTGGCTGATTGATCTAGACAGAACCCTGGTCTCTTGTCATGCAACATTAAAACACAAAACACAATGATAAAATCCTCCATCAGTTTTTTTTTTTTTTTTTTTTTGGCTCATTTCATTCTACCTATTGATTAAGCATACATTTCTAGCACTGGAAGCATTTGGATTTCTTTGTATTGATTTGGAACCTGAAAATATAATCGCATTTTCATCACACTGGGGCTTTTATTGATTTGTTTGTAGCATTTATGACAAGCCTGTTAACAAAAGCGAGAAAATAACAAAGCAGAAATTAAAGCATTCCCTGATGTAGCAGAAATATTATATGGCTGATAAATAGAAATCATATGAGCATTATCATTGTCAGTTTTCACACTATCATGGTAAATGCTGGACTTTGATATGATTATTGTGTTTTCAAAGGATGGCTTTCCCTTTAGGATTGCTGTCATGGCTTTTATAGTTTTTCTCAGTCGCTTTGCTTTGCTTTGCTTTACATGTGATTTTTCAGGTTTTTTATTTTTTTTAAATTTGCAATAATTTCAAAAAATCTTTTTTCACATTGTCATTATAAGGTATTGTGTGTAGAATTTTGAGGAAATAAATGAATTTAATCAATTTTGGAATAAGGCTGTAACATAAAAAATGTGGAAAAAGTGAAAAGCTATGTATACTTTCCGGATGCACCGTATGTATGGATGAATGGATGGATGGATGGATGGATGGATGGAGATTAAATACTCTACTGCATAACCAAAGTGTGCTTTGAGCTAAAATGACCCAAATAATGACCCAAAATTTAGTTTAGATTCGATTCTGGGCATTTTCTATTACTCCTTTATTTAATTTGTGTGCTGACAGAACTACTGTCAGCACACAGACACACTCACAACCACCAACCCACCCACCTACACACACACATCTGATATCCAGCAGTCCTGTTTATCACCTCTCAATAGCACTTTTGTGAGACCTGCTCACAACCTCGATTCGTCACTGTCACCAAACCCTTTCAATTCAGACACACACACGCATGCACGCACGCATGCACGCACACACACACACACACACACACACACACACACACACACACACACACACACACACACACACACACACACACACACACACACACACAGATGCTCTTATCGCTCTTCAGCTGGGTGGTAACTCAATCATCACCTCTGTGTCTCTCCAACACAAAACAGCCAAAGATGTCACAGCAAATCTCTGTTTTGCTTTGAAATGAGAAAATCGCCCTCAGCGTTGTCTTTCGTTCACTTATTAACTGATTTGCAATGAATGCACTGAAAAAAAAAGGCTTTTCTTACTTAGAGGTTTTGTCTTGTTTCCAATCCAAATATCTAAAAATTCTTCAGGAAGCATCATTAAGCATTATCTAAACAATGTTGTCCTGTTTTCCGAAATAACAAGTCAAATAAGTTAGCAAATTAATCTTGTCTTCACTTTGAAAAAAATTATTTTGCTTACCCTACTGGGAGATTTTTTTCCTTGCTTAATTTTGACTTATTATTTCTGAAAACAAAATACTTTTATTTGCTTGACTTCCAGAAAAATGCTTCTTGATTTACATATTTGGACCAAAATTTCTAATATATATAGACATATATATATATAAGTCATATACAAGATCACTTTGAACTTGAGAGTCCCTTGCCACAATGACGTAGATTATAAAACACACAGCATCACTCCAGTAATTAGGTAATCATGAACCATTGAAAGGGGTTCCATTTTGTCAAGTTTACTCTGCCTTCAGCTTAATTGTCCAACATGCTTACAGCAATGACTGTAAAATAATATGGACGCCGCGACATCACCTTTTCCCATTGAACGATTTGAATGCAAAACACCTCATGACGGGCACAAACTGTTGTAAAAAACTGCTAAAATTAGAGCCTGGCCATGCGAAGAAAGACTGCCTGATGGAGCCACAGGCGGAGCCATGTAATCAAGCTTCCAAACCAAACGCATATACGTCCAATCAACCACGTTTACATTAATTTTAAATAAATTTATATATATGTGTGTGTATATATATAACATTTACAGTTCTATTTGTTATATTAGTTTCTGTTTCTAGAGTGTTTAATATTTTTGAAACAGCAAATTTAGTAGATTAACTCAATAACATGCTGAAACTCAAAATGTCAGAGACGTCCTGTTAATCAATATCAAATAATGAACAGAAGATCGATGTGGGCATGGCTAACATTAGTTTTGTCTTCCTAATTATTATTTCAGACCCATAAAGAGAAATACTGCTAGATAATGATCACCTGTTTTCCCCGTCATGAGTAACATGCGGCGTATATCAGCAAACAAAAGCCCACATTTTACAGATTAAACAGTGATCCGTCAGATCCTGTAGGTCATAAAGTATAGTTTACTGCTGAAAAACTCATTCTATCATGGTAAAATAACACAGAAATCAAACATTGATACTTCAATCTCCTCACGAAGCTCTGACCGTCTGCTTAGAGAAGCTGTCAATCACAACTGTCAATCATGACGACACCCCCCGTTTATATAGCATTAAATAACTGGCTAAAAACAAACTGCTTACAAAAATTAACATCTGAAACTATATCAGCTTGATAACCAGTGCCTTAATTGACCAAAACCATCTTTTGGGAAATTTTATTGCAAGTGTAATTAATTTTTTATGTGTGCTCAAGTCTCGTTGGTTAACATGGGGGAGGCGGACTTTATGACTTGTACTGCATCCAGCCCCCAGGGGGCGATCTAACAACCGGGAGCGTCACTCAAAAGGAGGCGTTCGGCACACTTGGTTTACAGCAATGTCACGGTGTTTAAAAATAAAGTACATTGTATTGGACTACTGTATGAAGCAAATTAAACAAAACACAATGTCACATTATTTGTTTTAGAAAATGAATAAGCAGTGTCTCAACTTCCATTTGAAAGCATCTGGCTGTCAGTCTTTGACATGACTGGACTTTGCTCCTCAGCGCCCCCACACCTTGATGCTCATGACAAAAATAGCATGTGTTCTTTTCTTTTTTTTTAAGTGAGGTGTAATTCGCTGTCATGCATGAATGGATGATATTGTTGCACTTTTACACATAATAATCCATGATCACATTACACAATTCTGAAACCAAGGAGCCACATCCTATTTTCACTCGTTACAGACATTTGTCAGATTTTATTTTAGAGAGCAGGCATGAGGTTCATCCTTTTCGTTTTCTGTCAAATAAGGCTCAAATAGATATTGCTAACAGCTAAACTGACTGACAAGCTGTGTCCCAAATGGCACACTATACATATATATTATGTATTATGTACTTATGCCCTTACACACTCAACAGCATAGTACTCTATATGTATATAGTGTTGTCAAAAATGGAACACTAATGTTTTTTTTTTTTTCTAACCAAAAACCAAATAATACCATGACTATAACTGCGTTCACCATCAGGAGGCGATATAATCACTCTCGTAGGAGAATTCTGCTTTCACAATTCAAAATAAATAATACAACATGAGCGCCTGAAAGCTCCGCCCTTCCGCTATGTGAACAAAGCAGCGGTTGTTGAGTGTGTGAAGTGTCCATCATTCCACACTTCATTTCGGAGCTTTCGGAGGAACTAGGAAATGTGACATTCGTTTTCATGTTAGCTGAGTAGCTGTATATAATTAAAGTAGGATATATGAAAAAATAACGTGATTTTCTACAAATGAAGCATGACCACACATTGCTTTGCATCTTAAAAACACAACCAAACCCTAAAATTACATTCTGGACTACCCCTTTAACAAATGCAGTAAAGTGTGACCAAAAAAAACTCTTTGTTAATTCATATCAAGTCAATGCTTTATTGCATTCAATTCAATTCAATTCAAGTTTATTTGTATAGCTTTTTCACAATACTTACTGTTATAAAGCAAAAAGGTGCACATTATTGCATTTCAATTAAATAAAAAAAGATTATTACATCATCCCTACATCTGCTAACCACCTCCAAACATTCACTTTACCCACACTTTTTTACGACATAACAACACGCCAAACCCAAACAACAACCCACCAAACAATGACAGATGCTAAATATCATCTCTAAATCCACCCAAGCGAAGCAGCAGCCATGAAATTTGGAAATCACTTCGGTGCACTTTGGCCTTGCTGTGTCTCAGATGTGATTTGATTTGGGCATGCTTGACTGCAGCGTCTCATTGATGATGCAGGGATGATCGCTGCTCACAGACTATCCAAAGTAGTAAAGTGTCGCACAAAAGGCTAATAGGTAATTAATATGCAGCAGACAGTGGTGGGTTTGGCAATTAATGAGGCTGCAAGGATCTAAATATATGTGCGCCTTTAACATTTTAAGACAGGAAGTGTTGATTAATAAGCCATTATATTTACCAGAGAGAGAGAGAGAGAGAGAGAGAGAGAGAGAGAGAGAGAGAGAGAGAGAGAGAGAGAGAGAGAGAGAGAGAGAGAGAGAGAGAGAGAGTGAAGAGTTTCAAACAAGCTTTGATAGCCGACACGTCCTGTAATTGAAACCATGATGCTCACTATAAGACAAGAGGCAGAGTAGGTTAGCAGAAGCTAATTGGTTGGAGAACATTATGATGAAAGCGGTTGATAAATGCCCTGACAAATAGATTTGATGCTAATTAGGACAGGAAGTTGAGTATCTGACATGCTTTTAATAAAGGGCAAATTGAGCTAAATGCTAGCCTAGATTGTCAGTTGCTTAGCTGTGCGTGCTCAATTATTCTTTGCATAGCAAAACAAAGCCCAACGCAACTTTTAAAAGAGCATTTGTTACAGAAACAACGATGAATGTACTTAGAGAAAGTGCTATTTCCAATGGAAGTACATTTTTTATACTCTGTGTAACGTGAATCGTGAAACGTGAAACGTGTAACGTGAACGAAAGAAAGAAAGAAAGAAAGAAAGAAAGAAAGAAAGAAAGAAAGAAAGAAAGAAAGAAAGAAAGAAAGAAAGAAAGAAAGAAAGATTGGTAGCATGATAGTATGTTTTTAGCTAGCATGTTTTAGCATATCTAAAATATTACCGTCAATGTTGTTAAAATATTCTTAGCATATTATAGCACACAGCCAACATTTTTTCAATCTTATCTCTATGCTAACAGTAATTAACACTGTAATTCATTTTTACTTCATAAGGAACATGAGTACAGTTCTAATTCATTCATTTATTCGTTCATTCATTCAGTTTATATATTGTTTGACAGAGTTAGCGTGCACTGCACGTTAGCTTGCTAATTTTGTTTAAAACCTGATTTCTTAGAGCCTGCAATGTAAATAAAAAAGGTAACTATGTTTTTTTTTTTTTCCATTTTAACGTTATGCTAACATTAATTAACATTAGGGATGCTCAAAATAACCGCTTAACCGTTAACCGAAAGGGTGCGTTTGTAACCGATTAATGGTATCAGTTAAACGATTAAAAAATATTATTTTATATATTTTTAAAATGTGGCTGCATAAGGGACCGATCACCGAATGCGCTTTTTGCGAGGCGCATATTTTGAATGGTTTTAAGCGCTGTGTATGCGTCCTGCGCGCCTCACATTATGCCATTGCGCGCTGTGTGCTCCCAGTTGAAATAAAAGTCAACTGAGCCGAAAAAGCGTTTTACGTCAGTCGTCTGTTTCATTCTTCAATTATGTTATGCTGCTCTCTTATATGTGCTAAATAGGCCTATAGCTACAAGTCACAGCACTAGTAGGCCTATTTATTTAGTATAGGTCATGTTGCGCGGCTCCGGGCAAATTTTGATTTGGAGGGAAAATGACCAAAATGTAACGTGATGATTGAAAATGACTGGCGGGAAAATAAATAATATATTTCAAATCTCTGTACATAACAGAAAAATAAACAATGATAATGCACCAAAATAGAGCATTTTTATTATAGTGGCAGAACTTGTCATTTTGTATATTTGCATTCACTTTGAAAAATATATTTATTATCTGTTTTTTAGTCCTGTCTGTAATTCTGTTGCACTGTAGAAGCTCTATCACGAAAACAAATTCCTCGTATGTGTGAACATACCTGACAATAAAGCTCTTTCTGATTCTGATTCTGAAGTATAATTTTGGACAGGCCTTGTCAAAAGTCAGCGGGCACTTTCACTTATAAAAATATAGCACTTAAATTATTTCATTTTTAACAATAAATTAAATTACACAGTGGTTTTATATCAAAAGTTGAAAATGATATAAAACATACTACACGTTGATGGTAAAAAATAAGCTTTTAAGCGATGGCTTTTATTTGTTTCAGTATTCAAACATTAAACATTGAATCCATCAAGTTGAATAAAAAACGAATACGAAACACATAGCAGGATATAAAGCATATAAAGGACTATTATATTTAGCAAAATGCTGCTCTTTTTATCTTTGTATTTTTATCATTTTATTTCTGTTATTTTAATTATTTTTTTCTCTTCATAATTAACTAACGAGCTATAGACACATTCCCGCTTGACATTTTAGAAAATATTTTGCGCAGCTGCCCAGTATATATTAAAGATAATCGAGAAAAAAAAAAACACAGAAACATGTTACATGTCCCTAAATGTCCAACTTATTTAACTGAATCGTATAATTGGCCTATAGCTGAAATGTTGAAAATTGCTCATTTTATATTCATAAAACATTTGTCAAGACATATTGATTTTTTTTTTTTTTTGAGTAAAAACATTACCGGCATTTAACAATCCATATTTATTTTATTTATTCATTCATTTGACTTGTTTATTGGTGCATTTATAGGCTATTATTTACATCTAACACAATAATGAGCACCTCGGACAGTGCCACTCCATAAAGCTTTCATGCAAAGTCCAAAAAAACTTAAGAAAGATTAGACTTTCTCCGGTGACGGCAGACACGCCGTAACCGTTTTTCAGGTGGTATAGCTGACATTAAATTACAAAACAAGCATGCTGCAGTCTGGTTTTTGAATTAAAAAGTGCAATTATTCCCTTATTGTTCAAGGAGTCTGCAAGTTTGTGTTGTATGGATATAGCCATCTTAAGCGTTTCTTTATTCGATGCGCCGCAGGAAAAAAAAAAGTTTTTCAGCAGTGCATGTACTCATTGGTAAAGTTCTCAGAGCGAGATTTGTGCCTCCAAATACAGCACGGCATGCAATAAACTCACGTTTAGTCAGGCGAAATAAACATCTCTGCCTAGGATGTCAATCAAATTAATGAAGCTCAAGCCACGAGCAAAACAATATAGGCTATTTTATTATTTTAAGATTTTAGATTGCGGGTTAGTAATTATACACGGGTAACTATATTCAAGTCAATTAAATAATAACTTTGATAAATAAAATATGTTCGTAAGAATGTGGTGGGCCAGTGACTCCCTTCTCTGCCAGAGACTGCTCTGTGGTTTTAAAACCCTTTGCAAACGGTATGGTTTAGACCTGTATCAGTTTTTCATGTTAAATGTAGTGTAGTTTACTTGTGGATGTCTGATGAGTAGCGCGCTTCCGCTGAGCCAAATGTGGTGGCAACGGAGCCGCGACGTCAACACACAGAATCTGTCGGCACAGTTCAGCACGGTTGTCTAACCCTGCCGAGAACGGTTTGTAATCGTGCCGCGCCGTTTCAGGCTCAGTGGAGAAACAACCCTAAACGTACCGAAGTGTTCTTAAAACGGTTTGGAACGATAGTGGAAAAGCGGCTATTGTCTTTCATCACATGCATCGCGCGCTAGTGATGCGCGGATGGCGGTTAAATCCGCGGGCGCTGCGGATAATCCGCGGGTCGGGCGGGTCGGGTAATAAAAAAATACATTATAATTAATTGCGGGTGGATGTAGCGGGTCATAGCAGTTGACCAGCAAAAAAGCAGAGTGTGGACTTCGCAGAATGTGAAGACGAGAAACGCCGAAAATAATGGATGAAGTGCAAGAGTACTGCGCTAACTTCAGTTAGAGGAGTCATCAGAGGGAAATCTGCTATCATTCTGGGAGAAACAAGATCACTTATTTACACGACTGCAGCGCCTTGCAAGGAGAAGCTTGTGCATTCCTGCAACAAGCGGTTCGCGCGAACGCTCGTTTAGTGCAGCCAGCCGTGTTTTGGAGGCGAGGCGGAATCGCCCGAATCCAGGCACAGTAGATGCTATTCTGTTTTTGCACAGTGTTAAGAAAAGGGCCAAGTACACACAACATAGCTGCTTTTTAGGCTGAAGGGACGCCGTTTTTGTTCTCTTTTTCCTGTATATGTAAAAGCTGAATCTGCTGTTAATAACGAACGATCAGTCCATAGCATTGTGGGTAGTGTAGTTCGACAGCATGCGTGTGTGATGTGAGCTCTCGCTGTGTGCTGTGCGTGCGGTGAATTAGAGGGAGAAAGTTTTATCCGGTTTTGTTTTATGTTTACTTCAGTAATTCCACCCGGGAGCTGTTTTGCACTGTGAACCTGAAAAAACTGAAATAAGTAAAAGAAGGGCATGCATCGAGTACTTTTGTCCGTCTCATTTGCTCGAGCATGAATTAACGAGCTGTTACTCTGCCGCCGGACATTGCGGAGAAAGTTACACCTATCATCATGCTTAAAACAAAGAATTCGAATTATTAAAGTGGCGATCGGGTGCGGGTCGGGTGCGGATAAATATATCAGATGAAATAATATGTGCGGGCGGGTGGATGATTAGAATGAAGGAGCGGATTCGGATGACATTTGAGCTGATCCGCGCATCTCTATCGCGCGCACATGAACGGTGAGTGAGAAGAGTGAGACGGAGGAAATAAGTCTTTAGGACATAATCTTTAGGCTAATGACTTCTACTAAAATGTTAAAAAGGTTTTTGTAACATAATAATAACAGCGGAGCATTAATTAAATGTATATTTTCTGTGGAGCGATCGATTTGAGGTAGCCTGATATTTTTTTTGACAGAAGAAAAAAAAACATGATTAAACAAACAGCCTTTGCCGGTTCTTAAAAAGGGTTCAGTGTTTTCGTTTTGTAATTTAAATGTGTAATTTAAGTGAAAAATATCTAGGGCAAGACTATTTATTTTATTCTTTTTATTTAGTTTAATCTTTTTTTCTATGCTGTTGGAAACATACAGGTGCATAAAGATGGTCTGTTATGTATGCTGCTGTTTGCATGTTAAAATAAATTAGTATTTTAAAATGCAATATTTGATGTGTCACACAAAATAGACACGTCAATTTTTTTTTCAAATAATAATATATATTAACCGGTTAATATCCGGTTAATGAGCAGCGGTTGTCGGTAAGTAAAATTAACCGAAATGAGCATCCCTAATTAACATGTTGTAATTAAATTGTTTATTAGTTCATAAGTTCTAATATATGTTTAGTTCTACTTTTAGTTCCTTTATTAGTTATTAGTTCATTACATTCATTCATTAATGCTGTTTATTTTGGTTGACAAAGTTAACGTGCACTGTATGTTAGCTTTCTAATTTTGTTTAAAAGCTGAAAGAAAAAAAGAAAGAAAGATTGGTAGCATTCCCTTCTGAAAAATCCAGCTTAAACCAGCCTAAGCTGGTTGGCTGGTTTTAGCTGGTCGACCAGCCTGGTTTTAGAGGGGTTTTGGCCATTTCCAGGCTGGTTTCCAGCCTGGTCTTAGCTGGTCAGGCTGGAAGTTGACCAGCTAAAACCAGCTTGACCAGCCAAAACCAGCTATGTCCAGCTTAAACCAGGCTGGTCAAGCTGGTTTTAGCTGGTTTAAGCTGGTCATTTTCCAGCCTGACCAGCTAAGACCAGGCTGGAAATGGCTGGAAACCAGCCTGGAAATGGCCAAAACCCCTCTAAAACCAGGCTGGTCGACCAGCTAAAACCAGCCAACCAGCTTAGGCTGGTTTAAGCTGGATTTTTCAGCAGGGATATGATAGTATGTTGGTAGCTAGCATGTTTAAGCATATCCAGCATGTTACCATCAATGTTGTAAAAATGTTCCTAATAATTTTTTAATCCTAGTCAATTTTTGGATGACTTAAAATATTGGTAGCATATTGGTAGCATACTGTATGTTAGGATGTTTTAGAATGGCTAACAGTTTGCTAGCATTAATAACTGTTAAATTGTTTCTATAGTTACAATAAGTCAACATATTATGCCATGTTTAACACAACACAAGTATGTTTAACACAAGTATTAGCAAAATTTGGCAGATGCATGTATTTAGCATGTTGTAACATGGTTAACATGCGTAACAGTGTTGCAAATGTGTTTTATACATTATACATGTCAACAGCTGTCACTTTGTTAATTAATTAAGCAGCTGTAATGTTTTGGATATTTCACAAACTGCAACATTTTTTCTACTAACTACTATTACTTTTTTATGCACTGTATGGTAGGGTTGTGTGATTAATCAAAATTGAATCGCAATCACCATCTGAAACGTTGTGATTAGCTAACATATCTAATCTAATTTCCCCTGTGTGTGGCAGTCTTACTAGCCAATTGAGTGAGCACACTTTCGCTCTTCCCAATCAGAATTGCACAACTGAACTGTGTGGAACGCCCACAATAAAACAAACAAACAGGAAAGTGCAGACAAGTGGGATGATGGCATCTGCTGCTTCAGAAGCATTAATAGATGAATTCATATCAAAGTACTATGTCGGTAATATGGGAATATTTTGGTTTCAAAGTCACAGACACCGAGCAAACACAGGTAATTTGTAAGAACTGAGTGACACTCAAACAAGTAGCAAGCAACAGCAAAGTACAATTCCAGAGTTTGTTTGCCACTGTTACACCATATGAAAAAACATCAGAATGATACAGAATATTGAGCTGAAGCTTGACTGCAATATTAAATCACAAATTAAATCTTAACTGCAATATCTGTAAAAAAAAAAAAAAACGTGATTAGATATTTTCCCCAAATTGCACACAGTTAGAATTAGGATGAGGGTTTGGTTAAGGTTAGTTGAGTGTAATTATGCATATTGTTATTATTATAGTACACATTGCTGCGCTTGTGCTAAATGTTGTTAGCATGTCCTAGTAGGGTTGGGCGATGTCGACCAATTTGGCATCGTATGATGTCTAATGTGAAACATCTCGATGGACGATGGCATCGTCGTCGTAGGCAGAGGTGAAAAAATTAATTATGAATAATTCATTCAGTCATAGGCTGCACGGTGGCGCAGTGGGTCGACTCACAGCAAGAAAGTCGCTGGTTCGAGCCTCGGCTGGCTCAGTAGGGCATTTCTGTGTGGAGTTTGCATGTTCTCCCCGTGTTCGCATGGGTTTCCTCTAGGTGCTCCGGTTTCCCCCACAAGTCCAAAGACATGCACTATGGGTGAATTGGGTAGGCTAAATTGTCCGTAGTGTATGTGTGTGAATGAGTGTGTATGGGTGTTTCTTAGTGATGAGTTGCAGCTGGAAAAGCATCCGCTGCGTAAAACATATGCTGGACAAGTTGGCGGTTCATTCCGCTATGGCGACCAGAGATTAATAGACCGAAAAGAAGCCGAAAAGAAAATGAATGAATAAATGAATAATTCATTCATAACGAATTAATTATTTGTAGCCTACAGTTTCAACTACCTGAAGCGCATGGTCTTTGTTTTACCCATAAACAAATCATAAATAAATAAAGATAAATTACACACAAATTACCGCCTGTCAATCACTTTTTCCACAGGACTCTGGCATGAATAGACAGATCTGTGTTGTTATAATGGCGTCGAAAAACTTGGGGGCAAAAGGTGCACAACCAACAGGAACCAACCAACAGTATCTGAGGTTTTCGCTAAAATGACTAAGTACAAGCGTTTAACAACTATAGTGAGACGCGATCCAGCTGTACACCCTTAATAAACTGTCCAACATGCACTGCTCTCTGGGGTTTTGTGCTCAAAGCACCCGCAGGCTCAGCATTGTGATGTCTATCAGCCATTGGCAATGGACAATGGCATCGTCTATCAACCCAACCCTATGTCCTAGGCAAGTTGTTTGGTAATAGATCTAGTAATAGATGGTCAATTTCTAAATATTTGAAAGCTACCAAGGAACATTCAAGTGGAACATTTAAGTCTGTGGAATACCTTGAATTATCTGTTAGAAATTGTAATTGAAAATCGAGTATTAGAACAAGAATCACTAAATTCCTTCAGATTCACATAATTAACTGAAATCTATGGTATATTATTTAGCAAAGCCAGGATGAAATCAATCTAAACAAATATGAGAAAATGTAAACTTGCTTTTCCAATTATGTTTTTTAAAACATAAACAGAAAGAAAACATAATAATATGCAACAATTGTAGCCCAGATGGCTATCGGCTGCCACAGATAAACATCCTTTTCCTATGTTTAACGTCCTGTGAGTAAACGTGACCATAAACCAATGCATTCAAATGACAATATGCAAACGTGTGATTGGCAGCGTCTAGTGTTGGTCTTTGTGCTCGGCTATTGTCGAGGCCAAACTTGTGTACTTTTCCTCAATGCTCTGTTTGAATAGCGGGCGGATTAAAGCTGATTTATGGCATAGCAAATCTGCTATCTAAATTCCATTATGTCAATGACATCTAGTTGGACGTGTGCTAATACCCACAGCATGTCTTCTCTAGATGAAACTGCATCAGAATTGTCATTGTTGGGAAGTAAAAGAGCTTTATAGGGATGTAACGCTATATTTACTGCAAAAAAACTGACATTGTTAATAATCAATTGGATTTTCTTTATTTTTGGTGCAAAATAAGTGCAAATGGTGAAAATAAAGCTCAAGTCCAGTGATTATCTATGCAAAATTATACAGCATATTTTAAAATATTCAGTCAGAATATAGTCTGCATTAAAATTACTTCCAGAATGTAGAGCTTCAAACTTGGAAAAACAAGCAGATATTAACTGTTATTAGTTATTAGTTATGAGTTATTACTCAAAACTGTGAAAATATGTTTAAGCAAATATCGGGCATTAATAAGCTACTTCAAGATAGTAAAACTTATTACAGTTTTTTCTCGATCGCTTTGGTGCATTTCTCACAACACTATTTACATTTGCACAACAGTTAGTGCATTTCTCAAAACAATTAGTACAAACTGCAAAACCTAATGGATAACCTGCAAAAGCATGTCACTTGCTCAAAATGGATAGCTCATTCCTCAAAAGCAAGTTTGCATGTCAATGAAAGTGTCAGTATCATCAAGATGAAAAGTCCTGACACCATTGGTTATGAACAAGATAGTCAAATGGCTTTGTCATGTTTTCATTATGGCAGTTTATTCTGTACATTTTTTCCAAAGCAAAAAATTCAGATTTTGGTGACACTTTCTGAAAATGCTCAAGACAGCACTATATACTATTTGCACAGCCATTTGAAAACTACAGTAAAGTTAGACATCACTGCATTTAGTGAGGTATCTGAGTACAAGACACTGAATGTACAGTATGTTTTACATTTTTACTGCATTTGCTCTTTGCAATTCTAATTTATTCACAGCATTGTGCAAAAGGCAATTTACAACAAACATAAAACCCCTTTGGGTAGAGCTGTGCACAACTGTAAACAATATTGCAGCACATATTGGAACTGAACCTAGAACATACACAGAACTGTAAATCATTCATGAAATTGTTCATTTTAGAAGACATTTTCAGGAAAAAAAGATTTAAACATTTTTATCAAATTTGCTTGACAGATTTTGACAACTAGTTCAACATTTTTATATGTAAGGACTCAAGCAATGATATGAGGACTATACATAAGCAAGTGATAATGTTAAAAAACAGCAAAGAGTTGTATGAAAGCAATTGATGCATGTCCAAAAGCATTTGCAATTTGTTGGATGGAATGAGAAACTGCTACTATGATGTGCACAAATTACAAATTTTTATGAGAAATCTATCTATTTATTTAATCTTATTAAAATTATAATGTGGATTTGTTTATTTATTTATTTATGTATTTATGTATTTATGTATGTATGTATGTATGTATGTATGTATGTATGTATGTATGTATGTATGTATGTATGTATGTATGTGTTTATTTATTTATTTATTTGCTTGTATGTTTGCTTATGTATGTCGTCTTATTAAAATTATAATTTTATTTAATTTTTATTTATTTATTGTTATTATTATTATTATTATTATTATTATGAATTTATTTATTTATTTATTTATTTATTTATTTATTTATTTATTTATCAATTTATTTATTTATGTCATATTATTAAAATTATATTGTGAATTTATTTGAATTGTATTAATTTATTTGGTTGTTTGTTTGTTAATTTTTTTATTAAAAATTTTATATAAGTCATTTTATTAAAATTATAATGTGGATTTATTTGAATTGTATTTGTTTGTTTGTTTTTCTTTGTTTGTTTGTTTTTTTTTAATGTCGTCTTATTAAAATTATGTGGATTTATTTTAATTTAATTTATCTATCTATCTATCTATCTATCTATCTATCTATCTATCTATCTATCTATCTATCTATCTATCTATCTATCTATCTATCTATCTATCTATCTATCTATTCGTTGAGGTCTGATTATCAGATTCTCTACGTTGATGATGTATCTATGATTGTAAAAATGTCAACGCTTTACCAACATTTGGATGATTTGGGAAGCTTTTGATTGGGGGTTTTATCTTTCCTATTTCTAAAACTCCCTCAAAACATTTTAGGAAGCAATAATTAGCATTCCCAAACTGTATCATGCTGTTTGTAAAAGGAATAAAAGAGTGATGTGCAGGTGTTTTCCTGGAATATTATAGGGACCAACACTGGAGATAATTATACATAATTGGAGCATTTGTGTAATTCTACCTAATTCAGTTATTCTCAACTGATAGGTTGCCACCCCTAAAAAACACACACGTTGGTCTGTTCTGATTTATTATTTTTTTTGTTTTTCCAAAATAATTCAGAATACAAATAAACAATATAATTTATACAACACAAAAGCACAGTCGGAAAAGCCTTATCAACGTTGAATTGTGAAGATAAATAATTTTACTTTACTTTATCTTTTTACATTGGTTTAAAATAAATTGAGAAAAGATAGTACACTTCATTTTTAAAAACAGCACTTAAAACTATACATGTAAATAAAAAAAATAAAAAAAATGCATGTACCCATTTTTGATATTTAATATTTTAACTGTGATTAAATTAAAATATATTTGTCACAGGTTATTTCGTGGAATGAGATAAATGCATGGAGAAGGAAAAAATAACAAAATATATTTAATAAATCATAATTTATGATAACTTTTCACTTATCACAACCTGTTTGAGTTATTTTTTTCTGTTGAACACAGAAGAAGATATTTAGAAAAAAAAATAGAAAACCTGTAACCATTGACTTCTATTCATTCATTCATTTTCTTTTCGGCTTAGTCCCTTTATTAATCCAGGGTCGCCACAGCGGAATGAACCGCCAACTTATCCAGCACATGTTATATGCAGCGGATGCCCTTCTAACTGCTACCCATCTCTGGGAAACATCCATACACACTCATTCACACTCATACACTATGGACAATTTAGCCTTCCCAATTCACCTGTATCACGTCTTTGGACTGTGGGGGAAACCGGAGCACCCGGAGGAAACCCACGCAAACATAGGGTGAACATGCAAACTCCACAAAGAAACGCCAACTGACCCAGCCGAGGCTCGAACCAGCGACCTTCTTGCTGTGAGGCAACAGCACTACCTACTGCGCTACTGCACCGCCCACCATTGACATCCATATATTTGTTTTTCCTATTGTGAGTGTTAATGGTAACCGGTTTCTAACAATATTCAAAGTATTTATTTATTTATTTGTATATTTTTTTATTTTTGCAGAAAGAAAAATAATTAAAAAACTCAAAGTTTGAAACCATTTGAAGGTGTTTTCATTTGTGGGTGATCTATCCCTTTAAAAACATACAGGTTAATAATGACAAAAGTGAAACCAATGAACTCAAATGACGGTGAAAAACAGAACATAGGAACACTAAACATAATAAAACTGACACCTTACAGTATTGTACTTTCAAGATAACATATTGTAGTTTGTTTACAATTACAAAACATATTACTTTAAGAAATCTACTGTATTAAAGTTTTTTTTATATATCATTAATATAACATTGTCTGAATAATAAAACAAATACGTTTATCATTTGATATCTGAGTCTTGTTTTCTTTTTTTACTTGTTTTTGTTCTGTTCTTTATTGATGCATTTTAAAACAATATGACAATGTTAATAAACAAGTTAATAAAGCACCTAAATATAAAATCTTCATATTAAATAAAATAACATATATATAGGAGGTGACACAGTGCCTCAGTGGTTAGCACTGTCACCTCACAGCAAGAAGGTCACTGGTTCGAGTCCCGGCAGGGTCAGTTGGCATTTTTTGCGAAGTTTGTATGTTCTCCCTGTGTTCATGTGAGTTTCCTCCGGGTGCTCCGCTTTCCTCCACAGTCCAAAGACATGCGCTATAGGTGAATTGAATAAACTAAATTGGTTGTAGTGTACTGTATGCATGAGTGTATATGGCTGTTTCCCAGTACTGCAGCTGGAAGAGCATGCACTGTGTAAAGCATACAGTATGCTGGATAAGTTGGCATTTCATTCCGCTGTGGCAACCCCTGATGAATAAAGAGACTAAGCCAGAGGAAAATGAATGAATGTATTATTATTATTATTATTATTATTATTATTATTATTATTATTATTATTATTATTTAATCATAAAACATATATAACTACTAGGGGTGTAACGGTTCACAAAAATCACGGTTCGGTTCGATACGACACAGTGGTGTCACGGTTCGGTATGTTTTCGATACAGCAAAAAAAATAAAAAAAAAAAAAAAAAAAAAAAAAGGAAAAAAGCCAGAGGATTTCTCTGATTGAAATCTTTTTATTGTATGAAAACTAACATCATAAAAGCATGATCTCTCTTCTTTTCTTTTTTTTTACTTTGAACTAGGGATGTCAGTTTCTACAAAATCCAGTGATCAATGATCATTTAAATTAACGACCAATTAATCTATTAATCGCTCATTCTTATAAACGATCCGTTTAAATCTAGGCTACCAGCCTGTGTTGAGGCTACTGAAGAATGAGCTGAATATGCAATGCATTATGATTCTTGCTTAATCGTCACAACGAAAAAATTCCTAACTAGGCTACAGGCTGAGTAGCCACGTCAGAGGTGAATGCGGCACACGCTTCTAAAGCTTCCGTGAAGAACGAAAGCGAAAGCAACTACTAAACACTGTTATGCCATAAAATTATTTCATTTTAACAATCAATTAAATTACACAGCGGTTTTATATCAAAAGTTGATAATAATATAAAATATACTACATTTTGATGGTAAAATAATGATTTAAAGGACGGCTGTTATTTCTTTCAGCTTTCAAACATTAAATAACTAATGCATCAAGTGAAATAAAAACGAATATGAAACAACACATAGCAGGATTTAAAGCATATAAAGAACTATTATATTTAGCAAAATGCTGCTCTTTTTATCTTTGTATTTTTTTTATCATTTTATTTTTGTTATTTTTAATATTTCTTTGTCTTCATAATTAAAGCTATAGACAAATTCCTGCTTGACATTTTAGAAAATATTTTGCGTAGCTACCCAGTATATATTAAAGATCACTAGAACAAAAAAACAAACACAAAAACATGTTACATGGCCCCATAAATGTCCAACTTATATTTAACTGAATCGTATAAATTATGAAAATTGCTCCTTTTATTTTTATAAAACATTTGTTATTTTTTTTTGAGTAAAAACAATATCGACATTTAAGAATCATTTTATTAATTCACTCATTCCTTTGACTTGTTTATTGGCGCATATATAGGCTATAATTTAAATCAAACAACAGTAAATTGGACCTCTACAATGCCACTAAGCTTTCAAACAAAAGTCCAAAAAATTAAAGAAAGATTGGACTTTATCCGGTGACGGCCGACACTGAGCTCAGTAAAATGTTTTTGATAAGTTATTAATAATCTGTTCAATAATTCGTTAAAGCCAAAATGAATGGTAATTTAATATAGGCTATTTAAAAAATATATATATAATAAATATAGGCCTAACATATTTTTAAATAAAATAAAATAGGCTATTTTCTGAAAAATGTGCCTGTCTGTGTTAATTATTCCATCGAATTAATTTGATCGCAACACCTGTTATTCCAGAACAGAACATTTGAGCTGGTTTCAGTTCTTTTCATTTTCTTTTTTCTGTAGATTCATTTTTACAAATAATTTTATTTCATTTGTTTGTTAATTAAATGTTGTTATTTAGCCTATTTGTTATACAACAAAGTTGCAAATTAATTTGCTACAAGATGTGGCTGTGTAGTGCGCTTATCCAGAGCGCGTGAACTGCTGCTGCAGAGAGAAAGAGCGCAATGGAAATAGGCTATTTAAATTTTCGCATGCTGATTTATGTGAAATTGCGAATACATGACTAATCGCATTGCAATTTTAAAAATTATTGTATTTTTTCCTTTAGGAGGGAAAGTCGATTTCAATTCATGCTAAAGACATGTGGTGCTGAAGTCTGAAAGTGCCGGTCATGTTGATGTGAACAGCTGAAGCTGTCAAATTATTTTTAGTTTATTTATTATTAATGATGATGATTAAAAATAATAATGCTATTCATTTTATTCAATAATGTAATTAAAACATGTAATATATCTACATTAATGCGAAACAAGCTAAATATCGTCTTTAAAGTCGTCATACTGTAGATCTCAGCTCTCTGCAATATCTTTGCCTATATCCTCCTCAATACACGATATTGCAGGACAGGCTTAAAACAAAATTCGCAGCACTGAACATGTTCCCAGACTGAAAGTGATTGATGATGAGAAAACTCAGAAACCTGTGAAAACGGAGATGTTCACCGCATATAGCCGTGACGAGCGATTTTTTTTAAATGAAAGCATATTTGTGCCAGTCTGTTAAGATTGCTTGAAACACTTTAATATTTTAGAGTAAATAGTTAAAGTTTGCATCACCAATAATTGATCTTACCCAGGCGTGACCCACGTATACTTAAATATCATGCGACCTATTTTTTGATTACCTGACTCACGGATTAACGGCAGCACATGTGGATACAACCGAGATCTGCTTGATTTGACCGTCACCTGCCATCTCAGTGGATCTGAAAGCAGGAATAAGCAAAGTGGTCCCAAACGCCAGACCCGTTGTTGGTTATAGGAGGATTACATTAATGTTAGCTACTAGCCATTTTGCTAGCTGTAGTGCAGTCAGTCCGCGGCGCGTTTCCACCCTTTCGCTTTCGTCCGGAACAAACCCTGCATCATCTCAGCGCCCCTCGGTCTTCGCTTTTGTCCGGGACAAACCCCGCATCATCTCAACACCCAGCTCCGCCGGCTTTTTCGGATTGAAAGCGGCATAACTTTCGGTTTGAGCGCCAATTGAGCTTACTCCGACCCTGAGTGCAGTGTGTGCCTGACTGGAGGTGGGCGGGGAAGGCAGATGTTGCCTGTCACATCATGGGATGCCTTGTTGAGCATTGTTGCGCTGAAAACATTATATTTGTCTGAATCGTTCGGTTCGTATGCGTACCGAACCGAAAGCCTCGTACCGAACGGTTCGATACGAATACGCGTATCGTTACACCCTTAATAACTACAAAAACATATTTTTTGTAAAAAAAATAAAATAAATAAAAATCTTTGAATTTATATAATCTCCAAAAATCTGAACCTAATAAAACATTTTACCAATAAACTAAAAGACTTTAAACTAAAAAATAAAAATCACATTGCAATTCTTTATTTTTTTTTTTTTTTACTTTTTTAACGAAATAGCTGATTTGTATGAATTTGTACATTTGATTATGATTTGCACATCCAACAATGATAATTGGGGCCACGCCTCCTTTTAAAACTTGTAAGAATTAGGGCTGTGCGATTTGGGAAAAATATCAAATTACAATTATTTTTTAACAGATTTTGTGATTATGATTTGATTTGCGAATTAATTTTGTAGCTTCAGTTCAATAATCTGTACTGTAGCTTCTTCTGCTAAAATGCATTGAGTGTTAGTTACATTTTTTCTCAGTCACTTTGGCTCATTTCACACAACCCTATTTACATTTGCACAACAGTTAATGCATTTCTCAAAACAATTAGTCATTTGTGCACATCATAGTAGCAGTTTCTCATTCCTTCCAACAAATTGCAAATGCTTTTGGACATGCATCAATTGCTTTCATACGACTCTCTGCTGTTTATAACATTATCATTTGCTTATTTCATGTCAGTCGAAATTAACTAAACTTGTGAATGGTGAATAGTCATTCCATGTAAAACTAATAGTCCTCATTTCATTATCTGGGTCATTACATACAAAAATGTTGAACTAGCTGTCGAAATCTGTCAAGCAAATTTTATACAACTTTTTAAATCTTTTTTTCCTGAAAATGTCTTCTAAATTGAACAATTTGATGAATGATTTACAGACCTGTGTATGTTTTAGGTTCAGTTCCACTTTGTACTGCAATATTGTTTACAGTTGTGAACAGCTCTACCCAAAGGAAGTTTATGTTTGTTGTAAATAAGGGTGGATTTATTCTTTTGCATAATGCTGTATAAATTAGAATTGCAAAGAGCATATGCAATAAACATGTGAAACATACATATTCAGTGTCTTGTACTCAGATACCGCACTCAATGCAGTAATGTCTTAAGCATTTTCAGGAAGTGTCACCAAAATCTGACTTTTTTGCACTGGAAAAAACATTTGAGTTTACTCGCTTCATTCGCGCATCAGACTCCGCTTCATTCGTGCGTCAAATTCACTTCAGAACAGACGCGGATTCGTGTCATGGGCAGGGCTTCTGTCTGCCCGGTGACTGTAGCTTCGTTGCTAAATGGCTAACATGGATTTTATTGATAAAATAACTGTGTTTATGTGCTTTATGAAGGCTAAAAACGTTTAGACCAGTGTCTTAAGTACACTCGATACTTTCTGAGCTGCACCCAACTCTGTGAGCTTATAAACTCCTCCAGAAACTTAACCTGGATGACGGAGGCTTTCAGTGGTGCTTCTGACTGAGCCAAGCCCAGTTTGATGAACTGTTGTCGGTGTGGGCTGAAGGATTTCCCCCAGGACACCAACAACAGGTGCTACGTCACAATCATGCCCCCACAAGAGCAAGCTCCTGATTGGTTAACGCGGCGTGAATGACCGCAGAAGTTCAGATTTTTGAACTCGAGCGTTTTGCGCCATTCACGCGTATCGCGCCATCCGCACCGCGCCATTCGCGAAATTCACGTCATTCGCGCCCCGCCATCCGCGTGTATCGCGCCGCAGGATGCCTATTCGCGCATTTGCATTGACTTAACATGTAAATCACTCGCGCTTGACGCTTCATCCGCGTCTGGTGTGAACGCAGCATAATGCTTCTGAAGCAGCAGATTCCATCATCCCACTCGTTCACACATTCCTGTTTGTTTGTTTTGTATTGTGGGCGTTTCGCATAGTTTGGTTGCACAATTCTGATTGGGCAGAATGAAATTGTGCTCAGTAAATTGGCTAGTAAGTCTGCCACACACAGACGGCAGTCACGCATTTGCTCTGAGTGAGGAAAGGTAAACAAATTTCATATCGCAACCTCTTGCGATTAGCTAATCGCAATGTTTTAAATCGCGATTGTGATTAGATTTTGATTAATCTCACAGCCGTAGTACAAATTAAATCATATAAATTTGTATGAATTAACCACTTTTTTGACAATACGTAAAAAAGTTGTTTCCTCATGAGATGAACAAGCAATTACTGCACAGTAAATTGCACCTTTTTTTTAGTTTAGGTAAACTAAATTTAATGTAACATCGTAATTTTTATGTAACAACTAGACTAAGCATAATTTTGGTGATGTTATTGAAAACATACTATAACAAATAATGAGCAAAAGTCAGTGAAACATGTATGTAAGCAACAGTATAGATTCTCGTTGTGTTTGAATAAGGCAAAACCTAGGCTTGATTTGCATTTGACTGCAACTCCAAAATAACCTTCAAAGACCTTGCATTTCTTTAGTGTCAATGCAGGTCTAGTTTGCTGAAGAACAGCCTACATACCACACTTCAGTCTGTTCAGATCAATGCCCACCCACACGTAATCACATCAGAAACGCTTATCCCACACACACACACCTGACATCTAAAAATAATCCAAATCAAACCGTGGACCTGTCTGACCTGTGAAGCACCTGCAACTCTTATACTCTGAAATGAATGCTGAGTTACTGATGTCGAAAATACTGATGCCCCATTTACATCTGGTTAGGGGTGGGCGATATGGAAAAAATATCATATCACGATTTTTTCTGGGGAAATCACAATTCACAGTTTTTATCCAGATTCTTTTTCAAGTTGGTTTTTAAGTACTATTTTGCAAATTACAAAGGTACAATACAACCAACCTAATGTCCCCATATAAAAATATACTCTTACCATGTATGAAAACGAATGACATTTGCAAAAGCAGAAAAAAAAAAAAAACAAGATCAACTTTAATCGTTCTGGGGTGCGTTTCCCAAAACCATCGTTAGCCAACTAAGGTCGCAAGTTTCGTCGTTACAAACATAGTTCTTTGATTTGCTGTTTCCCAAATCCATCGCTCCAACGAACATTCGCAAACTGCGTCGCAAACTTGAGCTCTTGAAACGACACCTCTGGAGCTGTAGTTAAAAGCATAGTTCCTGGCTGTGTTCTATTCCCACTTATCCCCCCTATGCCCTATTCATTTAGAACATTCTAACATTCAAAGCTGGAATTATTAAAAATAAAAAAGCATTAAGTTCATCTCTCTTAGGTGTAATTTGCTTTCAAAGTAGTTTTACAGTTCAGTTTTAGCGATCTTCATGTTTACAATTGTGCTCCCTTCGCAGTGCACTTTGAAAACATTGATATAATTTTGGACACAGCCTCATGGCGAAAGCTATAGGTATATTTAAAAGCGCAAATTATGTTACAGTACGTCTCCAAAGCTTGTGAAAATAAAAAACATAGCATACGTTAATTCTTTTATTTTATAGTGGGTTATTTATTAAGTTTCTCTGCTGTATATGACATGGGCCTGTTGGTTAGAACTTTCTGCTGTGGTTTGCATGTGAAATTGTATTTTTTTTAATAAATAAAAAATATCCTAAATAATAATAATGATAATAATCATCATCATCATTATCATCATCATTAATATTATTATTAAAGTAAATATATTAATAATAAATCGCCTTATTATTTATTTATTTATATGATTTATATATGATATTAAAATAGTGTTAGCTTTTGTAAGTGATTTTATGTTTTAGAATAGAATATAATGTTCAACTTCTAAATAATATTAGTAAAGCAAACACAGGCCCTATATGTTTACAAATATTTCAATGAATATGGAAAATGAGTGCATGTTTTTACCAAAACTAATATTGGATTTTATTTTAAATGCGTGTTTGTGTAAAACAATATAATTTGCACAAAGAAATGATGGGGTTCTTCTTTGAAGAAGTTACTCCACCCCGTTTAGAGCATCAAAATGGGCGTTTTGCGTCATAACTAACGTAGTTCAAGCGATGGATCTGCGACAGAGAAACTACGGGTTTTGGGAAACACTCGTCACTACATTGTTCTTTTGCCAAACGATGCATCGCACTATGATAGTTCAGCCGCGAGTTACGTCGTTGTTTAGGAAACGCACCCCTGAACAGAAGCGTTTACAGTTAGCCGGTTAATAACGTTATTTTATCGTTCTCTTTATTACATGTATTTGGGAGACAAAAAGCATTCATTTAAATCATGTGTAGGCCTACAAATGCGACTGTGGAGCATACAACGTGAAATGCCCGCGAAGCAGATGTCATAAGCGAGAGTCGTTTCTGATGCAACCTTGTCTTAAAGGTTACCGAGAACCTGCTCTTTCATGTACAAAGGTATGTTTCGGTTTAAGTTTTTGCTATTAAAATTTGTATTTATACAAAACGAATTATTGATTGTCGATTGTTTTTAGATGGGTCTCCATAAAGAAAATCCTTTTGTTAATATTTCTCTTATGACAAATCATCTGATAAATCGATCTGCAATGTTGAAGGATGAGGGGCAGCTCATAAACATGATAGATAGCCTAAAGTTTTGAATGATATGATCAAACCACCAAAGCATTTTCCATTCGGAGAATTACAGTAATTATTAGCTTAGTCCTTATAAACGATGCAGTAATAAAATACATTATTTACAAGGCTACTGAAGAAATAACCGAATATGCATCCGCATGAGGTAGGCTAAGCGCTCATTTTTATAAATGTCTGGCCGTGATGCGCATTTATGCTAGTCCATAAAAAGATAATATAGCTCGAAACACTTTAAAATTTTAGAGAAAGTATGTCAAGTTTGCACAACCAATGTTTGGTCTTATTAACCTGCAACCCATAATTAAACGTCATGTAGCCTACTTTTTGATTACTTGACCTGCGGATTAACCGGCACCCCTAGGCTAGGCTACACCCGTCGCAATGCGGCGCAAGGTGCAAAGCATTTGTTGTTTGCTATTTTCAGCTCGACGCTTTTTCAGTTTATTCATGACAATTTGCTTTTTTATAATGTTGTTATTATTATTATTATTATTATTATTATTATTATTATTAGCAGTATTATTTACTATATGCATATTTATATTTGTTTTATTACAAACACGCTAGATTTGCCCAACTGTCAGGTTTTAGACAATATGGGGTTTAGCATGCGTGTTTGGAAATAACTCACAACAACACTTCATTATTATTGTTCATTTATTCGTTTGCTAGAAATTAGAACTAAATTTAGAAATAGTTTTGAAACAACTCTTTGCGCTTAACAAACGAAAATAATTATATATAGGCTAATGGATGTGCGTACAACACCTTTCCTTATCCACGAGAGTGAAAGTGAAAGTAAAAAATGAGGAGGCTCATTCTCTCATTCTCATTCTCGCGCTGCAGATGTTCTGTTGTTTTCTAGCTAGTGAAGCGTTCAGTTTTTTCACTTACAAAGTCCACCATGTAAATAGCAAATGCGCCATTTGCCACACACAACTGACTCTTAAAAGGAATGGGATATGAGACTCTGATTGGTTTATTTTCAAAGCACATCTATAACTCATTAAAAGATTAAGCTCAACCCTGTTATACCATGCGCCGTGGCGCAGAGCAGATCTTTCCGTTCTTAAAATTGGGGCTCTAGACTAATGTTTTGCCTTGGTGCGCCTTTTTATCTTAGGTGCACCACGCATTGCAATGAATGTAGCCTATACAATTTTATATTTATATTAAAGATAAATAGGGCAAGAAAATGAGAATGATACTTTTTATATCTTTAAACCAACAAAAACATCTTGTGGTATGCACTTGTTTAATAAAAATCCTTGTAATTGTATTCAACATGCAATAAAGTGCCATCAAAAAAAACTAAACCGCATAATCTTTTGTATTTACAAGTAAAATTAATACTCGGCCTATGCCTAAATCCAAACAGCACTAAATAATTTATATATTTATAAATTACATAATTAAACTAAATAACTATTTATTACGCTAAATAACTAACATAGGCTATATCATCTTATTCTCTGATTAAAACAAAAGTGCCGCACCAATGACACAATTAATTGCATTTTTCGCTTGATAAAAATATACGGAAATGAAATAAAGCCAAAAGGTGGCTAGCTTGTAATTTGTTTTAATATTAATAAAATAACATGCTTGGACTAATTAATCTTAACGGCTATTCACTGCCAATAGGTCTTTAAAAAATATTATTTTACTGTGTACTGGGTTATAATGTATATTTTAAAATAAATACTAAATATAGCATGTCTCACTGTCATTTAAAACATGTAATTCATAACACATCAGAACTGTAGACCTGCAGTGTGTAAACTGTATACAGGGGATGTTGGTCAATAGCCTACAGCACATAACGCTTTTGAACTAATATCTCAGAGGGATATTATGTTAGCCTAATTTAAGAGATTTAAAAAATAAAATACATTTTTAAAAAGGAAGGCGTGTTTCAGCACTTGTTGCTGAATTAAGTAGACGGGGCTGGCTGTGTGTAGCGCCTTTAAGCGGCGTCTGTCAATCAACTACTGCTGGTGAGTGGGACCGCGCGTAAGAACCATTCAGTATGGGTGCATGCAAGAGATCTGCAGAGTAGATGGCAACATCAACAGCTTGAGGTATCAAGACATTTGTGCTGCCCCTTACATTCTAACCAAAGGAAATAGCAAATTCTTCAGCAGGACAGTGTTCCTTCTCATACTTCAGCCTCCACATTAAAGTTCCTGAAAGCAAAGAAGGTCAAGGTGCTCTTGGAGTGGCCAGCCCAGTCACCAGACATGAACATTATTGAGCATGCCTCGGGTAAGATGAAGGAGGAGGCATTAAAGATGAATCCAAAAAATCTTGATGAACTCTGGGAGTCCTGCAAGAACGCTTTCTTTGCCATTCCAGATGACTTTATTAATAAGTTATTTGAGTCCTCCAAGCTCATGGAAGTCATACACAATATTAATTATTTTTCCACTGCACCATGACTTTATGTTCTATACCGTACATTATATCTGTTGAGTGACAAAGTCAGACCTTACTGTAATAATTAAATCATTAAAAATCAAAGCATTATTATTTTTTATTATGGTAAAATAAGCTTAATATAGAGGACTTTGATTTTCATATTAGCCACTTCTGATACAAAAAAATGATCAACTAGAAGTCAAGTTACTATTTGTTGTTCCTAAAACTTGGATAGGCAGCAAGAGCATGATATCATACATCTAATTAAAAATGCCATGTGATGATTAGTCGAGAACAATATGAAATCTGACTTGTTTCTTGTCCACGATATGCAAGAATGTAGTTAATATTCTAACATAGTGACTGTCATAACAAAAAAAAAAGTGTAGTCTGATTCCGGAATAAGGCTAGAATTACTGACTACTCTCTTCTTTATTTTAGGAGACAACAGCTCCATTTATTCTGTACTTTGATCTTTGAAACTTTGCAGAGCTTTTACATTCACAAAATAGCTATAATTTGCTCTATATGAAAGGAAATATCTAAAAAAAAAAAAAGCATAATAGCAGCAAACTCATGCAGTTTCACACACGCCAGCAGAATGTGTGGAATTTTCTGACTGTGTGTGTGTGTGTGTGTGTGTGTGTGTGTGTGTGTGTGTGTGTGTGTGTGTGTGTGTGTGTGTGTGTGTGTGTGTGTGTGTGTGTGTGTGTGTGTGTGTGTGTGTGTGTGTGGCTGGGTCTCTTTTGCCAGCCGGGCTCACAGACGGGGTGAGAAAACTTTCTGGATGAAGCTCTCATTCCCTGACTCTCAAGAATATCCGACACAACGCTTTCAGAGCCACAGTTCCTGCACTGCTGTCCTGCAGCAGTGGGTGAAATAACAGGTATAACGGCTTACAAATGAGCCCATAAAAAATCCTATTAAATCCTCATTCTGACGGCACAGGAAAATGCAGTCAATCACAATAAAATCACTGTCCTACTGAAGTACAGAGCCATTTATGAAGAGTGCGTCAAATAAATCAATCGCTAATTTGGTTTCTATACATGTGTGATATTACACGCCACAAAAGATTAAGACATTGTCAGTTCGTATAAACAAATGTGGAGAATAATTCAAGCAAAACAGACAATTCTCTAGGATTTACCTACTTTGGTGCCACAACAAGCGCAAATGACTTTCCTCTTTTTTCCATAATAAAGTTATCAATAATATTATATATAATTGTAATATAATATAATGAGTATATAATATAATATATAATATATAATATAATATATATATAATATATATACATGTTCTGGAACATTTCCACATTATTGTAAGCACAGGATATGGATTACACCTAATTATACTACACTCCTGGGGTAATGATTTGTTAACCCAGTTGTTAACACTGCAATCATGAATGTGTCATCAAATGACCATAGGTAAAGTGCATCAAATATTTAAGTACACAGTAGTAAAGGACAGCCAATATCATAAAGTCTGACTCACAACACACAACTGAACACAATACATTGCAAAAAACAACCCTCAACACATTTCTAAAACTCAGCCAGTACTTGATCTGCTTTCCAAAATATCTGTGTCTTTTTAGTTTATATCCACAGTAGCTCAATCCCTTGGTATGTAGAGAGTGACCAGATCGAGTTTGACATTTGCAGCTGTAACGGCTGACAGGAATGAAAATAGAGGGAGATCATTGGAGATCCAGCTCTTTCAGAAAGCTTCCGCCCAGAGAGCCTGTCTGAATCCACAGAGGGCCGAACGCTGTCCACCCCCCTCCTGTACATCTCTGTGTTTCTGCCTCACTCACACCTCCATAGGACAGGCCTGCCAGGACAGTCTCCGCCAATTAGTTTGCCATGGTCACCACTGTTCATTTGTATCACACATGGACTGGCCATGTAGAATATGGATGCATGGGGAAAGGAAGCCTTCAGTTTCTATCTGTTTAATTATAGACTCTGTAGTATAAAGTTGATCCAGTGAGGTTTTGTATGCAAATCTATAGACTGGCAAAAATGGAACAAAAAATGTACGGTTGCCAATTGTGTTTATCACAAAAAAAATGTTCTGGTTTCTCGCCGGTTGATAAGCACATCCCTACTTTAGGTATATATACTGATCCCATTCACGACAGTCATACTGGGTGATTCTAGAATTGCCGGAACATTTTGAGTCTCCAAGATAAACCTTCTTTTATAAAAAAACAATACAACTTATTTACTACTAATACTGGAACTACCAGAATTCTATAACTACTAGAATTGCCATAGCAGTCATTCTGACCTTTCTTGTATAAGACATCATATTGTTATATTTATATTCAAAGCTTCTATTGAGATAAAATAAAGTTAAATAAAGCTTTGAATGTCTGTCATCATATTTAATTAAGTCATCACCCTAAAAATATAATCTTTTTGGTAATACAGCCCATAAATGCATAGTTAGGTTACGTTAGACCACCGCTTAATGTACGCGACTCACTTTCATTTTCACTTTCTTAAGCAGGGCAGAAGGGTTTTTTTGTGGCATAGAATATGTTGTTTTGAATGACATATCTGAAGTAAAGTTATGTTTTTTTTTTTTTGTTTTTTTTTTTCCAACAGAATGTTATGTATTTTTTATCAGGAAGTTGCTAGGCAACAGAGGCTTACTATTTCATACATCTGGCGCAATAAGGAGCAAGACGTGCATGGTGTGATTTGTTGCTATTTTTAGACCAGTGCAACTCTAATTTTCAAAATTTTGCTTCATGTTGTTTAAATAGTAAATCCATTTGCACTTCTCTGTGGACTCATTGGCGTGCTGGTCTATAAAGAAGGTGTGTTAAGGCACATTGTTGGTGCGTTGCTATTTTGAGGAACTGAAACAGACAGCCCCATTGACCAACAAAAAGCTGGACTAAAGTCCAGGATTAAAATGTTACAAAAAGTTATTATTTTCTACATAAATATAAAAAATAATACCTCCACGCCTTCATCTTGGGAGGCTTTTTTCAGTTTATTCATGACAATTTGTATTTGTATAATGTTATTATTATTAGGAGTATTATTTATTATATGCATATTTTATATTTGTTTTAATAAAAACAAGTTTAGATTTGTCCATCTGTCGTGTTTTGGAGACATATGCATCACCATATGGAGCATAAGAATGGAACGTGTGTTTGGATATAACCACACTTTGTTATTATTGTTTATTTATTCATTTTGCTGGAAATTAGAACTGAATTTAGAAATAGTTTTGAAACAAATCTTTGCACTTGAAAAACGAAATTAAATATGAAGGCTAATGGATGTCTTCAGTGGAGTGCATACAACACTTTCCTTATCCACGGAAGTAAAGGAGTCAAGTAAAGAGTAAAGGCTCGTTCTTTATCATCATGCAGATGGTTGGTTAATTGTTTTCTAGCTAGTGAAGCATTCAGTTTTTACATTTACAAAGTCCACCATGTAAATAGCAAATGCGCCATGGCATGATGCAACTGAGTCTAAAAGGGAATGGGAGACGAGACTCTGGTTTAATGCACGTTATGCTCAAAATTTGTGACATCCATAACTCATTAAGAGAATAAGGACAACCCTGTTAGACCTGCGCCAGGGTGCAGACTGTGTTTTTCCATCCTTAAAGTAGCAAAAGTGAATTCGGACACACACTTATTGCTTTTGCGCCATGCACTTTAGACTTTGCGCTTAGATCGTTAAAATAGAGCCCTTAAAGTCACAGGACAAGCAGGAGACACTGAAATGCATGCAGTCATTTTGACCGCTATGGTAATAAGGGAGAAATACTGATAGCTCTTTTGTGTTTTGTAAATTGAATAAAATAACAATGTTAAATGGAAATACACACATATTATTAAGTAATTATTATTAGTAAGGGAATTTTATACGGGTGTTTATTGAATGCCCTGTAAGTTCCAGTGTTAATGAAATTATTTAATTAAATAATAACACAAATTTTATCAAGTTATCTCAATAATGCTTGTATGTGCATTTAGAATAAACTAAAGAAAGAAAGCAGGTGTAGATCTATTGCACACTTAGGCACAATCCCAATTCTCCACCCAAAACCATTCCCCTTCCCCTTAATTGGGACGGTGTCCCAATTCTCTTTGGCTTAAAGGCTAAGGGGAAAGGCTAGATAGCCCTTGAAATGGAGAATTTTCAGGACCACACTCAAAAACAAAGGGTAAGCAAATTTCCCAGAATACACCATCTACAACAGCAGCATGGCTGCACACGAAAATCAGTAGATGCACAAATTTGTATTTTTTGTCATTATTACAAATTTTTACAACAAACAAGCATATGTTTAATACATGCATAACCGTGTTTGTGTTTTACCATCATACTTAAAAAAGCGATAAAAAAACGCAAAATTTCATTATGTATAGTCTTTTTAAAAAATAATAATATTATGTAACGTGCGTTACTTATAACGCATTACCCCCAACACTGTTCCGTTGTCTATCCCACCCATTACAGGTCTTCTAGCTACTGCTAACAAGCTAATGATATGAATCACGTGTGTTTGTTAAGGAGACATGGAAAATGTGCAGAGATGGTGGTCCTCCAGGAACGTGGTTGAGAAACACTGCTTTAAAACATATATATAAAAAAGTTTTACAAACTAATAATGTTCTGAACTGAATTAATGTATAATAAAGATGATAACCATGAAACCAAGATTATTCCTCAGACTATAATTGCACCAACAAATTCTACAATCATTGTATCCCTATTACTGTTCTTGGAGTGAATGATCCTTAAGGCCTTTCTTGTTGTTTAATTCCACAAAATGGAACCCTAAAAGTAATTTAGCTCATTAAATCTATTCCACTAAATTGCAAAGAGGTACAAACTCTCATCTAAGCTATCAACCTCTGCGTTATTTCATTCCTGCACTAATAAAAGTCATTGTTTACGTGACTAACTGAATGTATTCAGTGCATTTCCCTAAAGAGCACCTAGACAGCCTCTTTCCTCTTTATCTCAGGTGACTGTCATGTTTACATAAATTTTATAATTGCTCGCACAAAACATCTGAATGGGAACAGAACTGTACCCACACCCACAGCTCCGACTACTCATTGTACCATTTTGCCTGCTGAATCGCAGCCTGTCTTCCAAACAAAAGCACTGAAAGCGTTTCCGACAATTTGCCTGCTGGTCTGCTTGGAAACCTGGCCAACAGCACAAACCAACTTACATTGCAGAAACTGGACGTTCGCTCAGGACAGCTCAATGGAAATTAATTCGCGCAGAAATATCACACTGTGCTCAAAAAAGAACCCTTATCGCTACGCGGCAACTCCAGCAGCAAACAAAGGAAGCAATCTGAGCAGAGGAAGAAGAGGATGAAGGCTGTGTTTCATTCACAGGACACACTGCCCTCCTCCATCACTGGAGCGTGCATCCCTCCATCACTTTCAGTCTTTTTTAGCCAAGCCGTCATTATATTCTCCGGGCCCCAGTGGTGTGGATGGGGGTTGGGTAAACCAAAATAACTAAGGGCTGGGATTTCAGATCAAACCTGATTTTAAAACCACAGACTAAAGGACAGTTCCAACACATTATAGTCCTCTGAATGCACATAATAGATAAGAGAGATCACATGCTTGCTAATTGTAGTAACCGGTTTCACAGATCTCACAGAAATGCATGTGATCAAACGTGACTTCAGGAGAAAAACAATCATTGACAACAATCAACCTTGTCAGTTGGATGTTCTGGCATGTTTCAGCTATTACAGTTTTTCTGAATGCTTAAACCCTAACTGAGATTTTTATAGCACAATTTATAAAATGATTAATTCTTTTAGGCGAAACCACTCACTGAGTTTGCAAAATTAAAAGCACAAACACTGCTTAGCAATAAGTTTGCAATTTTGTAACACACACTTTGTGAAAATTGATTTAGATAATTAGTTCACTTTGCAATCAGATACTTTCCCCGGTGTCTTGGACTAGAGGACATTGCATATGATGGAATTTTGTGGCTGGACGCAGAGAGACGACACGATGTAGTCTGATTTTTTTTATTTTTTTTATCAGTGAAATTACTATTTTGTGTTTTGATTTGGAAAAACACTTGTGCTTGTATTGATGTGTGTAAATAAACACCAGTACTTGAAGTTTGCAACCCTGTACTGTATGGTTACAGAACTATGAGAAAGGTATGACCTCAAACTGACATAGCCTTAGCCTAGCTTGTGCTCAGAGAAGGGAAAAGCCAGAAGTTTTTTTTTTTTTTTTTGCCTTTAAAAATACAATAACATAACAATTTAGGCCAAACTCAATCCAAACATAATCTTGCACACACTGACTGAGACGTGTCAGATATACAGTGAATCAAATATAAAGCCATAAAATAACACAAAAAAAACAAACATACAAATAAACCAACAAAAAAATAAATAAAATAACTTAACAAAAAAAACAACAACATACCGTGCAGACATCAAATAGAAACTCTGTAAGGGGTTAAATAAACCATATTCTTGAAACAAATCATACAATTGTTTAGCCTTCTTACTCTTCATTATTTTTAAAGCTTCTACATAGGTGTCAAACTCCTATTTAAAGACAATCAGTTGAGGAGCTGTTTTCAAAGCAAAAGCCAGATGTATTTTTTATTCATTCCATCAGTGTGTAGTTGGCACAGTGTGTGCTTATTAATGTGATGGCTTGTGTTAAATGTTTGATACAAAAATACCATTTTTACGAAGGTTTGAAGAATTAAGCAAGGTTTATTAGCTTTTGCAAGAGAACTAAAATGTTTTGCAGATTTGGTGAAGGGTTTTCTAATTTGTGTGTAGAATTTTGCAAAAATAGCCAATAGTTACAAAAAATGTGCTAAAGCTATCAGAAAAAAACTGTAAAGCACGCAACATCTTTTGGGTGTAGCTTGCTCTTGGTACTATCAGAGAGTTGTAAATAAGGTTTGATATTTATGATTTGGGAATAGGGAGGCTGACTCAGTTAAAAACAGTAAATAATTGTATCGACAGTGCACAACAACACAAAAAATCCCTTCCTAATTTTTATGATAATTTCTTAGTTGTTTGAATGCAAAAATGATGCCAAAAGTAGAACACAAAGTTTTCCGAAGATTGAATAGTGAACTTGTTTACTGCCAAAACTGTACAGAAGTTTTTCTGAAGTTTAGGAGAAACTATTTTTCTTAGGAGACGAATAAAGATTGAACCATTCCAGTTCAATTATGCTGAAGTACAGCCCTTTTGTGATTTATTTTTTTATATTTTTCAAGTGTTGTTAAACAGATTTTTTTCAACACAGTTATAAACATAATTGTTATAATAACTAATTTCTAAGAACAAATTTATTTGCCAGGATTGTTTTGTTTGCCAGGATTTTTGTGTTTTTTGATGGAAGAACATAATATTTTGCTACACTGTGAAAAATGCAGGGTTCCAAACACACATTTTCTGAAAGCATGTCTCATATTGTCAGAACTCTACACACAAATCACAAAACACACACACATTGGGCAAAACCCTTCAATTCTCCTGCAAAATGAAATTTTACATTCAAACCAATGTGATTTCTTCTCAAAATGGTATTTTGTTTTCAAATGACACACACAAACCATCACATGAATAGACATTTATAAGAACCAGTTGAGCACTGATGTGTTTAATGTAAAACACTATGACCACTTCTTCTCCATTCATCATAATGACTCTAAGCCTTTTTTGTTAAGTGTTACACTTAAGTGCATTGTAAAAATTTTCAGAATATTATTTTTATACAAAACACACAAATACACGGTACAAATATATATTTTACTGTATTTTTCCCACAAAAACAGTGTACACAGTGTTCATCCCAACCAACACAAAGTTGCACATAACGTGGTCTACGTATGCCATCAACAGAAGTATTTACAGAATAGTTACAGTAAAAAAAATAAAAAAAAGTGTGCATTTCGGTCATACACGTTCCATCCCCAGGCAGAAAAGAAATTCCTCAATAGGATTGAAAAATGGAGAATATGAGATGAGCTCTGATTTCTAGATTGCAATTATGTGTGACCGGTGTTTACCTATGTGATGAGTTAGTATGCAAAGTAGGACAACTGACTTTACAATTTTGAATGACAGTGTGTTCCTTGTGAAAACAAGAGATTTTCTGCATGATAATTGTGCCAAATGCAGAGAATTGTGTGTAGTGTTTTGAAAAAAGTGTGTTTTAAATCTGCAATTTGAGTGTAAAACAGGAAATGTGCTTGTAGTTTAGCAGAATTGGTTCAGGGGGTTGGTGCATCAGTTACATGTTGTAGTCATTGTGTCTGAAGTACAAGTAATTGTGTGTAAACAACTGGGAAAAACTGTAATCGAAAAGTTATCAAAATCGACATTCCAAACCAAAAATCGATCTTATTTTTTCAGGTCGATTATTTTTCAATTACTTACCTTACCACATGTGGAGTCACGTGACCCTGTTCTGTTTGTTACTATTGTGTTAATTTTCACTATATTGACGAGATTGGAAGCTGCGCCAATAACTCATTTCTAAGAACAAAATTATTATATTTGCCAGGGTTTTTTGATGAAAGCACATAGTATTTCACTACACTGTAAAAAATGCAGGATTCCAAACAATCGAAGAAATTAAGTTAATGTATTCATTTTTTATCAATTTAAGTGCACCTGTTCTGTTTCTTACAATTGTTACTTTGCAGTACATTGACGATGATTGGAAGCTGCGCCAGAGATGCCTTGAGACAGCATATTTTCCATGACATCAAAATTATTATATTATAAGATGCAAGAAATGCACTGTTTAAAATATTATTTACAGGATATATAAGAGTTATTGTATTTAGAAGAGATACTGCTTATTTTTACTTTTTATATGAAAAACATTGAAAATAATTAATGTTGTTTTCAAAAGTGCAAGTTATTTATTTTCACTTTTTTATAAGAAAAAAGTGCCTGTTCATTTTAGACAATGTGTGTTTTAATTTTAATTGTTCAAATGTGATGTTCAATAGATAATCATAGATAGTAGATAGTGTGTGTTTCCTTTAATTATTTTAAATCAAGTAATGCTCCCTTCTTTTAGAAATCTCTCCATTGTAATATGTGAGCATGTTTACTGTACAAAACCTGTCAGTGAACTATGAGGGCAAAAAAATAAAATAAATACATAAAATAATTGTTCATTAATTGTAATCAAGTTAAAATGTTCAAGTAATCAAGATTTTAAATTTAGGCCAAATTGCCCAGTCCTAAATTTTATTGCTTCAGATCATTTTAATACATCATTTGTTTAGTGTAGTTATATTGTGATACTAGTATTCGGCTTTAAGTGCAATTTAAGGCTAAACTAGGTTAATTAGTGAAGTTAGTTTAATTAGTTAAGTTATTGACAACAGTGGTGTTACAGTCACCAGCAATCTAGCTACTGCGGATAACTGGAGAACTACTGTACAGTTACGAACCACAAATCCTGCCATGCACCTCACACACACCTGTTCTGGTTTTATAACGATTACACACACACAGCTGGGAGCTCCTCAAGGATTGATTTGACAGACTATAAATACAGCACACTTGCACACACAGGGCTGAGTCTTGTTAACCTGTAAAAATTCCTTGCCTTGTTTTTTCTTGTTGTGTTTCTAGACCCTTGCTGTGTTTATTGACTTTTCCTGTTAGCCGCCTAAATTGACCTCTTCACCAGTGACTAGACTACTCTTTTGCATTACCTTGTATGATACTGTTTGCTCTTGTGATTGACCATTGCCTGTCTGATTGCCTGTCTGACATTACGAAGCCTTGTTTTTCCATGCCGTGTTTCTAGACCCTTGCTTTGTTTATTGACTTTTGCCATCAGCCGCCTGAACTGACCTCTTCACCTGTGACTCGACTACTCTTTTGGATTACCCTGTATGACACTGTTTGCTCCTGTGATTGACCATTGCCTGTCTAATTGCCTGTCTGATATTACGAAACCTTGTTTTTCCATGCCGTGTTTCTAGACACTTGCTTTGTTTATTGACTTTTGCCATCAGCTGCCTGAACTGACCTCTTCGCCTGTGACTCGACTACTCTTTTGGATACCCTGTTTGACACTATTTGCTCTTGTGATTGACCATTGCCTGTCTGATTGCCTGTCTGACATTACGAAGCCTTGTTTTTCCATGCCGTGTTTCTAGACACTTGCTTTGTTTATTGACTTTTGCCATCAGCTGCCTGAACTGACCTCTTCGCCTGTGACTCGACTACTCTTTTGGATACCCTGTGTGATACTGTTTGCTCATGTGATTGACCATTGCCCGTCTGATCATTCTGTTTCAATAAAGATGCTGCATTTGGATCCTCAAAAAATGTCATTACCAAGTGGCTTGTTTTGTTGTCAATCTGAAAATGGGGGCTAATACTATTGACCTTATAATATTATGGTCAATTATGGACTTATAACATCATGATAATTTTGACAGGTTTTATTATTGTTTTATTTGCTTATTCCAGTCAAACTAAAATAAATAATACTTTCTCCAGAATAAAAAATTATCCCCTTACTCTGTTGAACCGCTCTTGGGGAATATAGGGGGGCTAATAATTTTGTCTTCAGCTGTATAAAAGTTTTGTGAAGCATATTTTGCACACCCTCACTGTATTTTTTATCAAATTAACTTTTCTAGTCAGGCCAATTTACATACATCAACCTGACACCAATATAAAATTCAACAATTAATTTTCCTTTGGCTTAGTCTCTATTTCAGATGTCGCCACAGCAAAATGAACCACCTAAGTTAAGCTTCCTATAACTTAAAAAAAAAAAACCTGATTAATGTAGTAAAGTAAGTTAAAGTAACATAAAAACCTTTGATTTGGCCTTCAATCAAGATGCAAGTTCGCAGTAATACAGTAATATAAAACTGTATTCAGCCTGAAGTGGGCTACTAAGTTGGGTTCATTGTCTTATTCACGTCAGTGAATCATCTGCCTATTACCCTTAAACCTTCTTACAGCTGTTACACTTCCAGCCCACTTCAACCATTTCCTCCATGATTAACGCCGCCTCTCAGCACTGAGTCACGTAAATCCTTCTAACATCCTGAGAAAGTCTCTTAAATACCTGCCGAGTGTTCTAAGTATTTCAAATACACATGCAGCCATTATGAACATTGCCAATATAAACTCGACCTGCCATAATACAAGAAAAATTAAAGCCGTAAAAACCACTAGATTGTGAAATGAATGTCACAGTCTACCCACGCCACACAAAGAGGTCAGGCTCTCATCAGCGTCTGCGACATTCAGAAAAGCAGTTCAAGGGGAATATGTCACACATGTGCGGCATCAGCAGCGTCCACATTTGCATAATAATGAAGATGTTCACCAACCTTGACAGGAGCCATTAACTTCCTCATGGCCAGCTTGGCACATGCACCTCCCAATGGGCACCAGCCACTCCCCCTCAGCACTGCAATGCATCCTGGGAAGTTCATCGGCCACCGAGTTGTTGACGCAGGTCCCTGACACCTCCAGAAGCTGCGAGGAATCTGCCCCAGTTATAGTATCCGGGAAGAGGGCCAAATTCCTGACAACAAAAGGACACTTTTTGTAGAAGACACGAACAGACACGAGGGCGATACACGCGCCCAGGTCTTGAAAAGCCAAGTAGAAGCCTTTTTTGGTCAGTGGACCCAGATCCCTAACTTCCGTGTTTAGCTTCATGACTCTGTCTCCGAGATCAAGCTCCGTAAAGCTCTCATCAGCCGCAATTGTGTCAATCTTTGAGTACTGGCTTTCCCGAATATTCCTTCTCTCCTCATCATTGGTTTCGTAATAGTAGACATTGAAAGTCTCCTTGCACGTGCCCAGACCTCCAGGGAGACTGTTGCAGTCCCGTAGGGTGAACTTGAGCTCCAGGAACACTCGCTGGGCACCTTGGGTTAATATCCAGTTGGTCTGCAACCAGTTGTTCTGGTTGTGCTCCATCACTTTGCACACTTGGTACGTGTGGATGGGCGCATAGTTTTCATCCACCTCTCCGATTTCTTCCCACTAAAAAACAAGAAAAACAGTAGATCAAAAAATAGTTTTAGAACTATATATATATAATATATACTTGTAGATTGGTCCTCTTGGTTCTTTTGGTCAATAACAAATCAGGAAATAATAAATGTAGTCTTGGTTCACTTAAGGGTGCTAAACTCAGCCTGAGGGCCAGTGTCCTACATAGTTTAGCTCCAACTTACTTCAAAACACCTACCTGGAAGTTTCTAGTATACCCAGAAAGAGCTTGGCTACGTCTGAAATCGAATGCTTTCATACTATATATAGTACGCTAAAAACAGTATGTGAGAAGTACCCATTACATTTAAATTCAAATGCAGTATCTACTGAGCAGTAGGCAAACTCAGACACAGCCCTTGATTAGTGGTTCAGATATGTCTAATTGAGGTTGGAAATAAAATATATAGGACGCTAGCCCTCCAGGACAGAGTTTGGGCACCCCTGATTTAAATAAAGGTATTTTTCCAGTCTGTCTTTGAGGGTGAAAAGTAACTCGAAAAGATTAAATGACGGTATACTGTTTTTGAATACTCCAACACCCCTGTGCTGCAATGGGTGTGGTTGTAAATGTGTCATTCTGCTCATGTGCACCCCTAAACACAACAACGATGGCGGCTGAGAGAGAAGAACAGTTTCATGAACATCAAGCAAGCATTGTTTTAAAGATGTGACGTGACAGGGGGTGCTTCTTATCTGGTGTGTGACCCACTTCAAATCTTTAAAATTTCTCTGCAAGATGCGGATACATCTGCTACTCTACTCTCCAGTGTATTCATGTTGCTAACTTTGTGTTGTGATTTTGATTGTTGTTCTCCTGTCTGACCTCTGATATGAGATACAAATTAATTGCATGTCAAAGAAGGCAGAGTTCTAGAACACTCCCACTGACTGCGTAATTGTCATGGCCAATGATAGCTCGAAGGTGTTTGGGAGCCAAAACAAACTCCCCCAAAAGTTTGTTTTGTGAGCTGCTTCAAACTGCTGAAACAAACTGAAAATATATATCATTTCAGTTTTGTCTTTGATTTCGTTTGAAGTGTATCAGGGCATTTAATCACTTAATTACAAGAAATTAAGAGTTTATTAGCCAAAACAGAGCAATGTAGCATTTTCAGATACCAATTTAGCAGTTTTCAGATATTTAGTTCTTTAGTGTAAAATATGATTGATGGAAGCTACTGAAATTGTTTATAGAGTCATTTTCACAAATCTTGTTTTACATTGAGTACTGAACAATGCAACTGCAAAAAAACTTGAATTCTGAAAAAAACTAATATTTTTCACAAATGAACTCTTTTAATATAACATTTGCTTTTAGGAATTTGCAACAAAAGTAAAGGGATAGTTGACCCAAACATGAAAATGTTCTTCCCTCTTATTTACACTTGAGTTATTTTGAATATGAGTTTTTTTTAATCCTGAATACAAAAAAATGATATTTTGGATAAATGTTGGAAATGGTAGTCATTAGTTTCCATAGTATCTTGTTCCCCTTGTCATTGGCTACCAAATTTCTAATTATCTTGTTGTGGTCAACAGAACAAACAAACTTAACTATTTTTGGAACCACATAAGGGTGAATACATGGTGAGTAAATGTCAATATGTGGGCGGCTGCTCAAATGTGTGGAGCTGCTCAGTGGTCCTCCTTTAGCAGTAATATTCATATTTAACTGAACTGAATCAGTTTTACTCTAACTACAACCACACCATAATTCAACTACTCTGCTTCCTGTCTGACCTGCTGAAAATGTTCTACAATCTGAAATATTGCTATGGCTTTTTATTGTATCTGATTATTTATGTAAAGCAGCTATGACACAATCTACACTGTAAAAAGTGCCATAAAAATAAACACTACCTGACTTGAATTGACCCTTTAAAAAACATCCAACACTATGGTCTGCGCTGGAATGAATAATGCTAATTCAAGCAAACTTATAAAGAGCTTATAAAATGTGTAACAGAGTCAAAATAGCAGTAGCAATTATTCCATCACACACATGAATGACACTGCTGAATAGAAATGATTTTTATTAGTTTAAAGTTTTTTTTTTTTAAAAAACTGTTAACACACACACACACACACACACACACACACACACACACTCTCTCTATGGCCAATTTAGTTCATCCTATTCCCCTAAACCGGAGCACCCGGAGGAAACCCATGCCAACACAGGGAGAACATGCAAACTCCACACAGAACTGCCAACTGACCCAGCCTGGGGTTGAACCAGTGACCTTCTTGCTGTGAGGCCACAGTGCTGCCCCTGTGTTGATGTTTGACGTAATCTCAACTGAAACATGAAGACATCTAATTAAGACATTCAATAGCTCCTCCCCTTTAATAAAACAACCAATAGCTTTTCAATTTAATTACAAAACAGAGTGGCTGAGCTCAAGCGAATCAAAAGAAAAGCAAATGAGAAGCGTCTTGAAGCGGGCAGGACAAGTCAGACACTAGAGAGCATTTGATTAGCCAGGAAATGTAATGATAAACTGAAGTATAAGGTTATGTCAAAAACAATTGTGACAAACTGCATGTTCAGTTGTTATTTTCTTCTAAATGTAAGTTGTGTCAATATTTTGAAGCACACTAGCTTTAGTCCTTAAGACTAACATAGTGATATTAACATCTAAAACATATTATTTTAAAATGCACAGGACCTTTAAAATTGTGTCTTTTTAAGGTTTGCACCTTCTGACAGCATGTCTGGTTTTTGCATTGTTCAGATGTCTTTGGCCTGTATTACCTTGATTTTTTTTCCCAGTGTTCACACATATTTAAAATGAACCACATTAACAAAGCAATCGCACACAAGTTGAAACAAACCTGACTAATATAAACACACCCTCATCAAACCTCTGTGTGGAAAAGGAACTGTGAGCCATTTCAAATACAGGCCAGCATTTAGGCGAAGTAATGATGCTTAATGTTTTTTCATTCATTCATTTTCTTTTCGGCTTAGTCCCTTTATTAATCCGGGGTCGCCACAGTGAAATAAACCACCAACTTATCCAGCATATGTTTTACGCAGTGGATGACCTTCCAGCTGCAACCCAGTACTGGGAAACATCCATACACACTCATACACACACATACATTTCGGTCAATTTAGCTTACCAAATTCACCTATACCACAGGTCTTTGAACTTGTGGGGGACACCGGAGCACCCAGAGGAATCCCACGCCAACACGGGGAGAACATGCAAACTCCACACAGAAATGCCAACTGACCCTGTCGAGGCTCCAACCAGTGACCTTCCTGCTGTGAGGCAATTGTGCTAACCATTGCGCCAACGTGATGCCTCTTCATGTATTTATACTGTATTTATTTTTACTTTTTTTATGGTTTTTACTAATGCTCATGATTTATTATTGGTATCAATTTATCAATTGTCACCTCCAACAAATTTCAAACAATGTGCTTTGATCAGATTCTGTGATTGAAATTCATACAGTATATAACCTTTATAGAATTTCACACATTAAGCGTAATATTTTGAAAGTGCATCTTGAGGATAAATAAAAATATCAGTCACAAGTGAGGTTTACTTAGATTTTTTTTCTCGGTTTACTTCACACCTTACATATTTTTTTTCTGTTTTTTTCACACATCACTTATAATATTTAAACACAAGCATGAAGTAAAAGTAAAAAAACATGGTCAATTTTGTTAATACTATCACTCCCTCTTTTCTCAGGAGTCTCCGGTATTTTTCCTGTGGAAAATCCTGTAATTTGTGTGACCTAATCAAGTTACAAAAAAAAAATGTGTCAAGGTTAATCAAGTTGCCAGATCTTGTCTGAAGTTCATCACCTCACACAATTGATGAAATATTAAAATCTCGAAGCATGTTTTACCTGGTTTTGCCGCAGGTGGTAGATGCAAGATTTGAGCAATGGCAGTAGCAATGTCACTCACTACTTAGTAGATTACTTAGTAATAGTACTTAATATTACTAAGTAGTTGTACTTAAAAGGTATGTGTCTGTTTAGTTGGAAATGACAAAATGAACTAAGGCAATGTTGTGGTTGTTTGTGTGTATTTTAAGAAATTAATAATTATATCATTAAAGTTAACCAATTCCAATAAACCCTGTATTATTTTTATTCATTTTGCCTCGACTTAGTCTCTTTATTCATCAGGGGTTGCCACAGTGGAATGAACCACCAACTTATCCAGCATATGTTTTACACAGCGGATGCCCTTCCAGCCGCAACTAGTGGGAAGTTCGAATCATTTTACTTACTCTGACCTTTGAGTCTCTTTCATTGAGATGAACCAATAATTGTTCGAATCATTTCGTTCAATTTGCCAAAGTATTATTAAAATGTTACGAGTTGCTTCCAAACTTATCTACAACTACACCAAATGTTGATCACACTACAAACAAGTCATAACTAGAATGATAAAAAACAGAGAAAATAGTCATTTGTTGTTTACCTGGTCTTTTGTCTATGATTATGTCACCTCACCGCTTCTGTTCTTTACGTGGTGAAAGAACGGCTCAAACCGAGGACTCAAGAAATGAATGGATCAAATCTTTTTCCAGCTCAAAATGCATATGATTGGCTTCTGTCTTTTACGTGATGAAAGAATGACTCACACCCGATAGAAGACTCGAAAAAGGAACTAAACTTCTACTCCACCTCCATAAATGTGTGCATGTGCAAATGAATGAATCACTCCCTGAGAGGACTCATCATTCAAAATAAACAAATCATTCAAGCACGACCCATCACTAGCTGCAACACAGTACTGGGAAACCCATACACTCTCAGATTCACACTCATGTGGCCAATTTAGTTTATTCAATTCACCTATAGCACATATCTTTAGACTGTGAGGGAAACTGGAGCACCCAGAGGAAACCAATCTGAACACGGGGAGAACATGCAAACTCCACACAGAAATGGCAACTGACCCAGCCGGGACTCAAACCAGAGACCTTCCTGCTGTGAGGTGACAGTGCTAACCATATAGAGAATATTAGAGAATATCACGCTTTTGTATTGTAATACAACACTGTACCACAATTGAACCCATTGAACAACACCACAACCACCACATCAAACAAAATTTAGCTGTACGTATAGCTGTCTGTAGAGATGCTCAATAACAATGCATCAGGTGGCAGAGAGATTGGAAAAACAATCTGCCAGCTATAATCTGCGCAGTCAGGAGGCTTGTAACATGGCAGTTAACAAAGCAAGACCTCAAAATGCACCCAGAGGGCCCGAGCGGCCCTTCAGCGCTCTTCAAAAGCACAGTCAATGACCAGAGAGAGCCTCCAGAGGCCTCATATTACCTCTGTCTGATGCTCTCTGAATGCCAGCAATTGTGAGCTGTGCGGACAGTAGAAGAACTAAAGTCTGGACCACTGGGAGTCATGCGGCATCGGCTAATAGTGGAGTCTTGCAGTTCACACACTGAAAACACACTTGTTACAGTTGAAGTCAAAATTATTAGCACTTCATTGATTTTTTTTTTCTTTGTCAAATATTTCCCAAATGATGTTTAATGGGCAAGAAGTTGTTGTTTTTTACAGTATGTCCTATAATACTTTTTCTTCTGGAGAAAGTTGATTTTGGGCAAGCATAAAAGCAGTTTTTAATATTTAAAAACACATGTAAAGGTCAATATTAGCTGTATTACTTTTGAACTGTCTACAGAACAAACCATCGTTAAACAATCATTTGCCTAACTTCTCTACACTCAAAAATATATTTTTTTTACTTGTTCACTTATTAACTACTTATTTTAAATGAGCTAAAACAACACAATTCTTGAGATTTCATTGGGACAACTTATTTTTTTTTATGTTCAACCCACATAAATTTGTTATAAGTGTTAAGTTAACTTAATCGATTTGTGTTGCGACAGCATGAATGAATTGTGTGGAACCCTGCATTTTTTTACAGTGTAATTAACCTAGTTAAGGCTTTAAATCACACTTTAGGCTGAATACCAGTGTCTTGAAAAATATCTAGTAAAATATAATGTACTGCCATCATGGCAAAGATTAAAGAAATCAGTTATTAGAAATGAGTTATTAAAACTATTATGTTTAGAAATGTGTTAATGGATTTTTTTTTCATTAAACAGAAATTGGGGAAAAATATACAGGGCGCTAATAATTCTGACTTCAACTGTATGTAGTATGACGTACTTTTAGATGTTATGGCTGGATGTTTTTTTTTTTTTTGTTAAACCAGTTTGTAACAAAGCCACATTAATACTTTTAAAATGCTACCATAAAAAAATGCTTGAAAGATTAACATTAAAAAAGACCTAAAGATTGATGACATTAAAGAAACAATTTAAAGGGTTAGTTCAGCCAAAACTGAAATTTTTTTTTCACTAATAATTCACCCTCATGTCGTTCCTGGTGTGGCATTGCTGCCACACACACACACACACACACACAAACACACACACACACACACACACACACACACACACACACACACACACACACACACACACACACATATATATATTGTTTTACATTCTTATTTTTCACTCATTCGCTATCCTTCTGCTTAATCCCTGATTTTTCACAGTGGAATGTTTTATTAGTGATGGCAGCTTAAAGCCTCTCATATAAAGAATAAAGTCACATGAATTGCTCAGATATGAATTTCAGGTATGAATGACTTCAGAGTGTAAAAATCTTTATGATTCTCTGGGTTTTGTCTATCGAACTGATCTTTATTTTGTATTTGCTATTGAATTGAAATCAGGTGATTGGCTGGGCCATTCTACAGCTTGATTTTCTTTCTCTGAAAGCATTGGAGAGTTTCCTTGGCTGTTTTGGATCATTTTCTTGCTGAAATGTCCACCCTGGTTTTATCTTCATCATCCTGGTGATGTAGATGTTAGACTAAAGCTGCTAATATCAGTTTACAATGACGAAGGGCAGATGGTTGCTGAATAACTACTGAGAGATTCCAGTTTCTGTCTGGGCTTTTACTGCCTTTCCACACCTCCCTTTCTTCATGTGTTTAATACTTTTGTCCTGTGTCATTTCATTTTATTACACATAACTTAATTTGTAAACTAATTCGATTTGTTGTCTTTTCATTTATGTATTTCTTTGGTTGTTCCCAACATGTGGTGAAAATTTCAAACCAACAGCACCTTTACAAATATATTTTCTGAGAAAAATGTTAATGTATTCAATACTTATTTCCCCCACTGTATACAGTATGTGTAGCAGCAATATTTTACTGTGCAATCTGATCCATTGAGAAATTTCCAAACAAATTAGGATATTTAAGATGAAATCCAAGAGCTTCCTCGTCCTCCATGGACAGTAATGGTCCTGAGATGTTCCAGAAAAGAACCGAAACATTGTCAAAACATTAAATGTGACTTCCACTGTTATGAACTCAACAAACACACTTGTATATGCCAAAATATGACACAAAATACAAATCTGTTTGTCTACATCCACAACCCCCCCCCCCCCCCCCCCCCAAAACAGATTTACAATAAAACCTAAGTAATTTTATATTAAATAACAGTTACAGTACAAATAAGACCAAAATAACTATCTTGGTGCAATTGCAGAAATGTTACTATATTTACATCCTGTCTTATTGACTGTAAAAAAAAAATGCAGGGTTCCACACAATTCATTCATGTTGTCCCAACACAAATTGATTAAACTAACTTAACACTTTTAAGACATGTATGTGGATTGAACATTAAAAAAGTATGCTGTCCCAATGAAATCTCAAGAATTGTGACCCTTTAAAATGTTGAATTGTCAGTTTTAAGTGTATTACATTTAAAGCATTTAAGGTCACAATGTAATTGTCATAATGCTTCAAAATATATATGATGATTTATGTATTTTATAACACATTATCTGCAAGTCAATTTTATTTTAAACACATTCAAGCACTTTTTCCACATGCTGAAATGAAGCTTCACTAAGAAATGAGCGACTCCATTTGTCCATGCTAACAAGGTTTTATCTGAGAAATCAGGGTATGTGCTATGCAAATCACATTCAATAATTCATTGGTTTTACAAATCATTCAATACCCATGAATATTCATTATGAGCATCTAGTCGAGTACAATTTCGCTGGAAATTATTCAGTCATAGCAGACTGCTTTCTATTCATTTTGTCCACCGAAGCCATGAAATCATTTATATACACTAGTTTGTATCTGTAAAATTTTGACATGAGCTGTATCCAGTTTCAAAGTCACACTTCTAATGACGAGGTGGACCATAAATCTGTTGCTTTGCTTTTCTTTCTCTGGCTTCTAATGAATTTCCCATTTTAATTTCATTCCAATCAGCCAAACATCCATAGCACCATCTGAATTTCACTGGAGCGGTGGTGATCATAGCCCTGTGGTGATGCATCAGGACTACAATGATACAGAAAAAAAAGTGTGTGTCGCAGATTTCTCCAATATGAGTCAGTGTGGCCGTGATCTGGTAAATTGCATTGGCAAAGCTGCAATTTAGAGAAAGCCTGCCTTTTGAAATGAAAATGGGCCTGTGCGAATTTGGATCATCCAGATATCCACGGGCATTTGGATATTCGTTTCAAGCTCTCATGTGAAAATACATTACTAATACCAGGCACCCAGCGACGATGACAACATTTCTGACATGTGGATGAAGATGAATAGATAATTCCAAAAGGCTTTCATTACAAAAAAACACATTTTGTATTAGATTGCACAAGCATGCGTGTCACCGCTGTGTAGTGGTAACATGAATCACATCAGGCCAGAGATTGAACTGACACACCTGGACAACAGCCTGCTATATTTGGTGGCCCTAAAAGGAATGGTGGAAAGAATATTGAAAAATCATACTCAAGTAAAGTGCCACTGCCTGCCACAAGATGTACACGTAGGGTATGTAGTACAAGTAGTGCTACTCAGTGTATGAATAAAAGTAGCCTTTGTAAAAATACTCAAGAGTAGCGAAAATGATTCTATCTTATACCCTGCAAATGAAAAATGTAGCTTACATCAAAAAATGTAGCTTACATGTTTTCTTTTAAGGGTGTTATGTTGAATGTAAGTGTAAGTTGAATGATTTGTCGTGCATGGACTACAAATTTAAGATGTGAAATTGTGAGATTGAGAGCACATTACATTATTATTCACAACTATAATAATACACACGAAGAGTCAAGCTTTATATAGGAACATTTATTACTTATTTATTTATTTATCAGATTATCAGATAGCCGTGGGCTATTCTCCATTAACAGCCCTCGTGCAGCCTCCTCAAAGGTCACTCATAGAGTGACAGCAGATCAATAAACTCACTACAATTTGACAAATATTGCAACTGTTGGACAACATAATGTATTTTTGAGGCTTTATAAGGCAATAATGTAGTTGTTTAGACTGCAACTATGCAGTTTATTTATAAGAACAGTGCCTATTTTAAATATAATTTCGAAGATACAGTATATCGGCATCAATCAGCCTGTCATACTGAGTAGAGCAAAGACACTTCACAATCTCGCCACAAGATGGCGACCGAGACCGCACAATAAGCCCTTAGAGGAGAAAAAAATCAGCTTAATTCCAAACTAAGCTGATCAAATTATTATAAAACAGGTAAGTGACATTCTAAGTTGATCTCTCTTTTTTTTTTTTTTTTTTTTTTTTGTATTTATTGCTTTAAACAAGATGGTCTAATCCAATTCAATTTGTTATGCTAAGCTAAGCTAAAAGTGCTCAGACCTGGGAAGCATTTACCAAACAACAACATAACTCATGGCAAAACTATCATAGTGTGATGCATTGTTTGGGAAAAGAACAATGTAGTGACGAGTGTTTACCAAAACCGCAGTTGCTCTGTCGCAGATCCATCGTTTGAACCATGTTGGTAATAACATAAAATGTCCATAATGATGCTCTAAACAGGGTGGAGTAACAACTTCTTTAGAGAAAATCCCCATAACTTTTTTGTGCAAATTGGTTTACATGCACACGCATTTTATATATTTTTTTCTTGTCAACTTTTACAACTTTGACACAATTCAAACCACTGCAGAAATGTTCTAGCGCAGGGCTGTCCAAACTCTGTCCTTGAGGGCCAGTGTCCTGAATAGTTTAGCTCCAACTTGCTTCAACACAACTGCTTGGAAATGTCTAGTATACCTAGAAAGAGCTTGATTAGCTGGTTCAGGTTTGTTTAATTGGGGTTGGAACTAAAATATGCAGGACACCAGCCCTCCAGGACCGAGTTTGGACACCCCTGTTCTAGCATATAGTCCCAATACAGTACATATTTTTTTTTCATAAATAGCCTAGGCTACTAAATTAAAACCATTAACGTAACCTATATATTTTTGTTTTTACAAGCTTTGGAGACGTAACGTAGATTCTGCATTCCATAGGTCACCTATAGCTTTTGTCATCAGCCATGGCTGCGTTCAAAACGACATAAGTGATTTCAAAGTGCACTATAAAGGGAGCACAATTGTAAATATGAAGATCGCTCAAACTAAACTGTGAAAAATACTTTGAAAGCAAATTACACCTAAGAGAGATGACTTTATTGTGTTTTTTAAATTATTATTATTATGTTTATTATTCAGAGTTTAAATGTTGGATTGAATTTATAGGGCTAAGGGGGGTAACTGGGAATACAATGCAACCAGGAACTATGCTTTTAACTACAGCTCTAGAGGTGCACCCCTGAAGATCAGCTAAATAGATAAAAAAAATGGCAAAATTCAGTATTCACCAAATACTATTTAGCTTTAGGTGACTTGTAAAATGACCCTATTTACAAAAAAGGGGAAGTGTTCCTTTAAGTTATTTTTTTACTTTTATTTTGAGTAACAAATACTGCAACAAGAAAACATACAATATACAAAAGTGCACAATGCAATTATAAATCTGCAACAGTGAATTTCATAAACAACAAAAATTTACGCTTTCAAAATGCCATAATCAGCATTATCATAAATTGTCCCATAAAGTATTTGCATTGAAATTGTGTACATGAAATACACTAACTGTAGATAATATAAACACTTCTTCACTAGACCAAAGAAAGCTGTTTTTGTAGGTGTGTTGTATTGAGGTTCTATTGTTTTTAGTTGCAGTATTAGCTCTTGCAGGCACAATGACAGTGATTTTGTTAAGCTCAGCTTTACCGTAACTCCTATGTATTCCTACCACACATCAGACCTAAATTTCACCAGTAAATGTAAATGTTTCAAATGTAACAACAACAAGTGATAAAAGAAATAGGAAAGTGATGTTCAAATGTAATTTTTATTATTATATAAAATGTAAAAGCTGTAACTGTATTAGAGTTCAAGCTAGGGTCTGACATTAGCCCCTGTTTTGGGGTGAGGGAGCAAATCCTATTAAAGCCAAGGAATCAAGGGGAGGTTAACAAACTGGGTTTGACTTTAAGATGACTTAAAACCAGATGGTGCATTTAATGGGAAAAAGAAACTACTTGAGCTATTTCACCTTAATATTGAACTTTGTATCAAAGTTCTCTGGTTATTGTATGCCTTCTTTGTACGCAAAAAGAGCAATAAATGTTATTTTTGTGTGAATTTTAATTGCGTAGTTTATCCAAATATATATAGATAAAAATGTCCTCCCGGACGAGCTCCCATTCAATTGTTTAATACTACTTTTAAGACATTAAAGATTTATGTAAACTTTAAATATTGCATTAACTTTAAAAACAAAACATAATTTAATACTCTCTGTTTTGTTTAAATAATTCAATAATAATTCAATCAAAATAATTACAGTCAAGCTGTCCCTAAATCATTCAACCCTCATTAATTTGTATACATATTTTTTTATGTTTATTTATTTATTTATTTATTTATTTATTTAAAAAAATAACAAAATCACTTGTATATGAATTGCATGCAACCTGAATTTGAGGGTACATTCCAATCCTGTGCAGGCCTAATATATGTTTTTTTACGCATCAGAAATATCAGTTTTTTTACGCATCTAACAAACCCTATGGAGAAAAAATCAAACATTTCAGTTGCAGTACTTCTGTGGCTAGTTTACTTGTCAGGCCTTTCAGGATACAAATTGCTGTGAACAATCATCATTCAAACTCTCAATCCTCCCTTTTTTTCTATACCCTACTGAGTTTCCTCTCCGTTTTCTCTCTCTCTCTCCATTTAAATTCTTCCCTCCACACTTATTTACCAGTGCTTTCTGCCCCTAAAACCCCCAATTCTCTCAGTATGAGTTAGTGTGTGCTATAAGCATGAATTTACCCATAAACTCCAACTCCCACCGTACTCCCACCTTGGCTTATTACCGATGCTGCACCACAGAGAATGAGCAAACACGACCCGCTGCCTTTCAAACAATAACCTGTCATTACCCAGCAGTGCTACTGAGGCTCACTGGAATACTGCGCGAAACAAAATCTAAAAAACATACCGTTGCATATAATTTGCTGCAGTTTTTTAGCTGAAATAAACTAGAGGTAGTAAAACACTAACAACTTTGATTCATTTTGATGCTAATTATTATTACAAGGGCATATTTTTCATTAAAACTGTTCATTCCCACAAGTGCTGTATAAATAAAAAGCTGCACAATATTGAAAAAAACTGATATTGCAATATTTTTGATTTTATGCAATAAATATTCTGATATAGGATACAGTTTTATGTTGGAATAGCACTATTTGATGGTATTCTATGGAGTCTAACAGTATTCATATTCAGAAATTGAATAATCACCATGGACAAAAATGCTTTTCTTACTTTGCTTTGTTTTGTTTCTAGTCCAAATATCTAAATATTCTCAGATCAAGTAAAAATCTTGTTTTGTTTTCAACTTTCAAGATTTTCCTTAAAATAAACAAAACTATCTATTAGTCGAGCAAGTAAAATCATCTTGTTATCACTTTGAAATGTAGATATTTGGACTACAAACAAGACAAAACAAGATTTTTTTTGCATAAATCAGATAAATTCCATATAAATGCATTCATTCATTTTCTTTTCAGCTTAGTCCCTTTAATTATCAGGGACTGCCACAGCGGAATGAACCACCAACTTATCCAGCATATGTTTTACGCAGCGGATACCCTTCCAACTGCAACCTAACACCCATACACTCTTTTTCACACACATACACTATGGACAATTTAGCTTACCCAATTTACCTATAGCGCATGTCTTTGGATTTGTGGGGGAAACCGGAGCACCCAGAAGAAACCTATAAGAACACGGGGAGAACATGCAAACTCCACACAGAAATGCCAACTTACCCATTCAAGGCCTCGAACCAGCAACATCCTTGCTGTGAGGCAACAACACTACCCACTAAAATAGTAAAATAAAATAAAATACTGTAGCTCCTGGTCACCTATAATTCAGACCCAACATTGCATATCTTGCGATGTGACAATTGCGAATGCGCACGTTGCGATATCGATGCTGAAACAATATATTGTGTAGCTATAGTGGCCGAGAGAACCAAATGTGCTGCAATTGAAGAAAAAACGCATGCAATTACAAACAAAATGGCAGCAAATAAAGAAAAGATCTTCATCCGTTTGACAGCACACATGCTGCAAATCCTCACAATTCATACACACACACAAAAATTGTGCTGCATTTTCTCACAATTCAAACAAATTACAAAAACACCTACATTTAAAACACTTGCAAATAGAACCAAACACAACAAAAATGTTTCAAGAGGAACCTAAAATGTGATGGATGATGCTGTAAAATGTTTATTGTTCTGTGACTAGTACTCAGTGATATTTGAAAGATGAGAATTTTGTTTATTTTAACATCCTGATTCCCTAGTCTTTTGTATTTTATTAGCCTAAATAACCATAACCTAAATAGCCGAGCCCGTCATGTACTTCTGTGTTAAACACACACATATGATCCGACGAAGCCTTTGCGGTCGTCATAGCCCTCATCGTGGATGACGCACACCTCTCAAAACATTTAACTACACGTCGCAATGACGCATAGCGAAAGCTGTGTGATTGGTCAGCTTGGTATCAGTCACAAGCGAGGGCTCTGCTGAGAGCCGCGAGCTCAATGGAGAGAGTGATTACAAGTGTCAAGTCCAATGAAGGAGCTCCAAATGAAAACTTTTGCTTTGTGTTTACCTTACGATTAAAGTTGTTGCACATCCGCCGATTCCCGCGTCTGAATGAGCAAGTTTTAGCTACTTGTAGCATTCAGATAAACAAAACATCTGTGAGGAAATTCAGAGGAACATAAAAACAAAACACCCGCAAAGAAACAGAGGAACATAAAAACCTACAGCCAGCTAGCGTTTCAGAGGTGTTATTGCAGAGCAACACAAACAGCATGCAGACGTATAAATGCATGACTACGTGCAAAGCAGGCACCGTGGTTCATGGTGATCACTCGATGCAGAAGTATAAATCAGCCTTTAAGGTCCCCTTAAAACATTTCTGTTGTGTTCCGTTCTATTTACAAGTGTTGTGAAAAAATGCAGCATGTTTTTTTTTTTTGCGTAATGAAGATTTGCAACATGTGTCCTGTCAAACCAATGAAAATCTTTACTTAATTTGCTGGCGTTTTTTGTAATTGCATGTGTTTTCTTGATTTGCAGCATGTTAAGCTCTCTCGACCATTGTACGTAGCTCTATATAAGAAGATAAATGAATACTTGCTTTAACACCACCATTATTTAGTTGTATGTTTATTTCACAAAGAATAAAAAAGAATGTCACTATAAACACTGTGAGGTTACTCTTTCACTCTTTGACCAACTGATATCTAAACTTCTACAATAAATAGATGAACCAGGATCCACACAAGTGTAGTTTGAAAAAATCTCTCTGCTATTTTTTGACTAAATGTCTTTGAGAGTGTGGTGGGACACGTAAATGTGACCTTTTAGGGCAGACTAAGTGCTTCCTCTGTTGAGCATCACATCAATGCATTTCCCCCTTTGGTAGGAGACAGGGAAAAAAGGACAGCGGTGTGAACCAGAGGAGCCCTAGGCCTGCACAAAGCCCGGATTTAGCTGAGCTCCTGTAAACCGCTTCGTTGACTTGGCAAATCTAGCCTGTTCTGACAGCGGTTAAAGCAGCATGAAGCCAGGGCTGAAAACAAACAAACCAGGGTGAAAAGATAATCGCTGGTGTTTTGTGATGTACCTGCCAGTACAGATTGCTGATTGTACATCTGAAAACCTTTGAGTCTTCAAAAACATCTATCTGACCCAGTTGTGTAACCTACATGAACCATGCAAACAAGAATTTAAACTGTAATTATTTACTAGTTTGGTTCCAGAATCCAGTGAGCTGCATACCTAGACGACATTTTAGGTGGCAACATTATACAGACTTATTCAACATTTTCATGTGTTTTTATGTACTTTTTCTATTAATTTACATAACAATGCCATTTTTATGGACTGAAAATGCTAACTTTTGAAAATAGGTTTTAAAGTGCATATTTTTTATAATCCAGACTTATTCTGAAAATGTACTTTTGTATAAATTTCTGGAGAGCACCAAATAAGTCCCAGGAGGTAATTTGTTTTTGCAGTTTTTGTTTTTTGCAAATCCACCGGAGGCTGCAGTGTATGCTGTTTGAGATCTCAAATTTCTCTCGCAGGTGCCATTCGCGCCTGCTGTTCTCGCGTAAATCCACCAGAGGCAGCTGTCCACTGATTAACTGACTGAATGACTAACCGACCAATTGACTGATCCACCCTCCTTCTTCCCTAAACCCAACCAACAGTGATTTCAAAAGCACCGATTGACCTGCCCACTCACTTCCCTAAACCGTTTTAAAACAGTTTTAACCTAAACAGTTTTAAAAAGCAATCCAGAAAAAAAAGGAGAAGGGGCCACATGGACTGATTTTTACCACGTTTTTAGATTTGACCACATTCTCACCCTGTTATTTACTTATTTCGGTGCAGGAACCAAAAAATAATAATTTAGACAAAATACCTGTTAAAAATATATTGACACAAACATATAAAGTTTTATAAAAGAAGCAATTAAAAGTATATCTTGTATGCTTTCTTTCCATTAGTCTAAAAAAAGGAAATAAATGAAATCTCAGAAGTCACAGGTGCATGAAAAATATCTGTGATTTTTACCTGCAGTGTCTCACCTTAGATCATCTGACCTCTTTTTTTAAAGGTATTTTGTATGAATGAACACTAATCCTGAGCCAGTTTATGTTTCTCTTAATATGCTAAAATCCTAAATAAGTGTTAACCAATACCTAGATAAATAAAGAGCGTTTCTCCAGCATATTTTGTATTTGCAGTGTAAATGACAGGCTTTACTGAGTCTCTTGAAACTGCTGAGCTGTTGCTAAATCCCTCTCACACTCCAGACGCTCTGCTGAATTATTATGATTGTGAGTGTAGTGAACTCTAACAGCATAACAAACATCTCCAGACTCTCGGAAACCAGCATCTCCTCCCTAACTCACATAATCAATGCCAAATATCTTGAGATTTTTCCAACCTTTAGCACCCAGCGCACTAAAATTAGTCCACAAATAAACTATTGAACTATTGTATTATATAATGTGCTTTATTTCATGTGGGAAAATTCTATAACTGCAATTTGTATATACAAACTTTTGTATGGTGATAATGGGCAAATATCAGTTGTCGAATACACCATCCGCCAAACAAAAAAAAAAAATATATATATATATATTTTTTTTGCTATATGGTGATTAATGGGAGGTATCATGCTCAATTTTCCCCATTCTCATATTACTTTTAAATATATCGAATACCTACTGCATCCATCATTTCTCCAAAATCTCTTTAGTCTTATTATATATATATATTAAGAGAAAGATACAGGTTAGAGATTCTCTCTAGAGAAATATGGCTGAGTTTCATAGAAAGATGTGCAAATTGTTTGTCAAATATCATTTAATATATTTGCATACACATATTTACTAGCAAAACAAAAAAAATGTATTTTGTAAAATTAATGCTGATAAGTCAATAATAAGTATTTTACACCAAATCTAACAATGTGTGTTATTCACATCAGATACACATTGTTTAGGTTACTAAAGTGTTTACTCTATTCTTCTCCCAGTTAAACAGTCACTTACTTTCATGTATTTAGGGAGAAGTTGATGAATTGATGTGTTGTAAATCTAGAAGCTCGAATCTCTCCACTGCATGGCATGTGATAAACTAGAAATAGTGTCATCGAAATGTAAATGTGATGCTATTCAAAGAACAATAACATTAAAATAACTAATAAATTTCTATAGAAATTGTACAGAAAAAGATTATTTGAATAGAATTGTGATAGAATAGCTGGTTGTGCTTTATTTTAGTGATGGGAAAAATGCACGTGCTAGGGCTACCTGGTGGTATAAACTGTGTAAATTCAATTAGAATTGACTTTTACAAACATATTGCAAACTTTTTTATATATTATTAAATATTTTTGAGGGGTTTTCACCTTTATTGGGATAGGACAGTGGAGATTAGAGAGAGGAAAGCAGAGAGAGGGCAAGGATCGCCAATAAAAAATGAGTCAGGAATCGAACTTAAATCGCCATAAACACAGTAGTGCTGTGTCGAAGGACTAACCACAAGGCTATAGGCGTCAACATGAATTGTGACCTTTCAATAAATTTATCATTAAATATTAAGTTTCTGAATAATTAGAAGTTTTCAAGGCTTATATCGCTATCATCACCATCAGTGTTGCCCTTGCAGGCTGCTGGAGAACTGAACTACATATCCCATCATGCACTTCACTCTCACACTAGTCCCAGTTCATCCTCTGATTACGTTCACACAACTAAAGCTGTTCAGGACTGATCACGTGGACTATATAAAGACCATTCTAACACACTGCTTTAGCTGAGTCTTTTTTTCCTGCAAGTGAGCATTACATCCGTGTTTTCTTGTACTGATTATATATATATATTATAGGTGGGCATAGATTAATTTTTTTAATCTAGATTAATCTAGATTAATTTCGAAATTAATCTAGATTAATCTAGATTAAAATGGCTCATTTGAATTCTGCCGAAGGTATTCAAAATATGTGTGCTACCCAAATAATAAGTCTTTGAGAACAGGTTTCTCAAGCCAGGTGGCGCATTAGACCAGTGGCTCATCTCCTGTTTCAAAAATGCATCACAAACTGCTTGAGAAACTGTTCTACTATGATAATTGGTGATGAAAATAAATGATGTTCAATAAGATGTACTTGTGTTTACTGTTTATTCAGTTAAACATCAATGTTGAACTGTAGGCCCACATAAGCTCCAAACAGCGATTTTTTTATTACTTTAATTCATCTAAAGTCATAACTGAACTAAACAGAAATGGAATTAAGATGTGGAGTATGCAGATATTAGTGGCATTATTGAAGTAAACATGGCGGTCTTTAGGACCTTTCGCCATATTTTCCGACAAGATCCACACGCGGCTGTCAGTAAAGGACTGCACACACACATATACACACACACACACATTGCGAAATGCGGAAGTTTTTTTTCTTACCATTTGGCATGCGTTATTAAATTCCATAACATTCTCTCCGTATTTGCGTCTAACACCCCACTTTGTCACGAAGGAACGAATGAAATATCCGTGAGTTAAAATGAAACTGCCGACCTGCAGTTAAAGTCAGGCAGCCTGCTGATTTGATTCAGAAGGGCAGACGGCTCACCGGTCAGGTATCCATCCGCGCTAATAGGTGAAAGTTATCACAGCTTGGGTAAAATAGACCCAGCTCCCAACCTAACTTTGAGAATAGATTAACGGCGATATTTTTTTTATCGCGCGATAACAGTCTCACGTTAACGCAGCACGTTAACGCCGATAACGGCCCAGCACTAATATATATATATTAGTACATTAGTAATATATATATTATACATACAGTTGAAACCAGAAGTTTACATACACTGTATAAAAAAGCAATTTTTTTAAAAAGTCAGATGTTAATGTGACTAAACTTTTTCTTTTTTAGGTAAGTTGGGATTATCAAATTTGTTTCTGTTATGCTTAATAGTAGAATAATGAGAGAGATATTTTTTTGACAAATTGTTATAACTGTTCTTAAAAGTCATGTTTACATACAATAAGATTATTATGCCACTGAAAAAGCTCAGATGATGGTGTCAAGGTTTTGGAAGTTTCTGATTGGCTAATTGACAACATTTGGGTTAATTGGAGGCACAACTGTAGAATAGTATTCAAGAAAAATCTCAAACACACTGCTTCCTTTGGTGACAACATGGGAAAATCAACAAACCAGAATCAACAAAAAAGCCAGATTACAATTTGCTGAATTACACTGGGATTAAGAATAATTTTTGGAGACATGCCCTGTGGTCTGATGGAACTAATATTGAACTGTTTGGGCATAATGACCAGTGTTACATTTAGAGGACAAAGAGGAAAGCTTACAAGCCTAGGAATACCATCCCAACTGTGAAGTATGGGGGTGGCAGCATCATGTTGAGGGGCTGTTTTGCTGCAGGAGGGACTGGTCCACTTCACAGCATAGATGGCATCATGAAGAAAGAACATTATGTAAAAATACTGAAGCAACATCTCAAGACATCAGCCAGGAAATTAAAACTTGGCAACAAATGGGTCTTTCAAATAGACCATGACCCTAAGCTTACTGCCAAAATAGTTAAAATGTGCTTTAAGGACAACAGAGTGAATGTTTGGGAGTGGCCATCACAAATCCCTCTTCTTAATCCTATAGAAAATTTGTGGGCAGAGTTGAAAAAGCTTATGCAAGCAAGACAGCCTGCAAATCTGACTCAGTTACACCAATTCTGTCAGGAGGAATGGGCCAAAATTCCTTCAAACTATTGTGAGAAGCTTGTGAAAAGGATACCCAAAACATTTGACCAAAGTTATACAGTTTAAAAGCAAAGCTTAAAAAATACCAAGGGAATGTATGTAAACTTTTTACTGTCTAGAAATTAATAAAACATTCTCAAAAAAAATGTCTCTCATTATTCTGGCATTTAGCAAATGTAAATCATTTAGGTAATCCTAACAGACCTAAAATAGTAAACGTTTAGTGTGATTCATCATCAGACATTAAAAAAAAATGGTTATGTTCCTTTTTTTAGAGTGGATGTAAACTTCTGATTTCTGCTAAAAAGGCCAAAAAAGACTATTATTCCTTTTCATTTTACAAATGTCTCATTAAAACATCTACAAACTCGTAAAACTTCATGAAAGCAACCATCAGTGCATTATTTTAAGGTACAGTTATTACTATTAAAAAACAACTATTTACTATGACTTTTGGGTCCCACTTTATATTGTGTCGCTTATACCTGTGAACTTACATGGTAATTAGATGTGTAAGTAGTATGTAACTACAGTGTATGTACACACGTTTACATAGTATTTACTTTTGTAATAGTGGTGTAACTACACTCATGTAACAACCCACTGAATAGTATGTGTAAGTACAAATGTGTAACAGGACATTGGTAACAACAGTAGGAAAGTACACATCTGTAACAAGAATTATGTAAGTGCATTGTGTAACAACAATATGTACTTGCAGATGTTTTCCCACTTCCACACCTGTTTGCAGATCATGTACTTGTGAACACTGTATGGCAGAACAAATGCTGCATTAGAAGGTTTCACCTTGTAATACCAGTTTACTTACATGGTAACTCCACAGGAACTGTCCACTTAATATAAAGTGTAAAATGGTCACAAATTACTGTGTAACTTGTAGAAATATCTTCTATGCAACACTTTAATAACAGTGTAGTTACATGGTAACTCCACAGGAACAGTCCACAATATAAAGTTTAAAATAAAATTCATTTTTGTTTTGGCCTAGTCCCTTTATTAATCTGGGGTCGCCACAGCGGAATGAACCGCCAACTTATCCAGCATATGTTTTACACAGTGAATGCCCTTCCAGCTGCAACCCATCTAAGCCAAAAAGAAAATGAATGAATGTATGAACAGTAATTTGTGACCATTTTACACTTTTTTTTGAGTGGATCCTGTGGATTTACCATGCAAGTACACTTGTATCACAAGGTGAAACCTTCTAATGCAGCCATACAGTGTTCACAAGTACATGATCTGCAAACAGGTGTGGAAGTGGGAAAACATCTGCAAGTACATATTGTTGTTACACAATGCACTTACAAAATTCTTGTTACAGATGTGTACTTTCCTAGTGTTGTTACCAATGTCCTGTTACACATTTGTACTTACACATACTATTCAGTTGGTTGTTACATGAGTGTAGTTACACCAGTATACACAAGTAAATACTCTGTACCAGTGTGTACATACACTGTAGTTACATACTACTTACACATCTAATTACCATGTAAGTTTACAGGTATAAGCGACACAATATAAAGTGGGACCGACTTTTGTCTCAATAAACGAGAGGGGGATGCAGACCTGGTGCAGTTACAATCTGAGCTGCATGCAATGCTTTTTAATGTACACACCTAACCCCACCCCTAACCCTACCCCATACAATAACGTCACTAGCTCCATTGAGTGCATTGTGTCTGACATTGCAAATCCAAGACTTGCAGTTTCAGCTTGCATAATCAAGGCTACATCCAGAAAATATTGCAAGAAACTCCTAATTTGCTGCTTATTAACAGTTCTAAAGTTAGTAGTTGTGTTTAGGTATTGGGTAGAATTAAGAACACAGAATAAGATCATGCTGAATGGTGCTTTATAAGTAGAAATAAACAGCTAATATCTTACACAATACATACAGGTAATAAGTCATTACTAGTGAGTCATTAATAGTGAGAATTGATACTCAAACTAAAGTGTTACCAAATACCTATATGAATGCTCTCACAATACAAATCTGTCTGTTTTCATTAGTCCTTTTTTCTCCACTTAACATATCTATCTTTATATAATGACTCCACACAGAAAAAAAATCAATGTACTAACAGCTTTACTGATTCAGTCAGCCGTTCGATCATATGCCTTACATAGCAGCAACACTAGTTAACAATCCCAGGCTTGATGATAAAATCTCAGCCTGCAAGTGTCACCCTTGAGTAATTTGAACGTCTAATAATAGAGCAAAAAATCATTTAATCTCAATAGCCATTGAGAAGATTGTGAATACCCCTCTGCTGCAACTGACATTGATTTATCGCTCTCCAGATTTCACATCATATTCAGGATATCACGCGAGGATGTTTGTATTTCCATCTGAAAGGAGGAATAATCGTCTCCATAACAGGTGTTATCCAGCATGCCTGGAGACTTTGGCATCTATTGTGGGCCTGCATTGTTGCTTTGGAGGGCAGGTGCAGGTAAACACAATGCAAGCGCTCTTTTTTTTACCATCACAACAGGAAACTGAATTAAGTTATAACAGCACAGTGTCAACACTGGATGCAGGCCACGCTGGATAACAATAAACGCCTCTAAACAGCAGCTGGGATAAGCATGAAAAGTGTCGAGTATGGAGGAAAAATCATGGTGTTTGCAGAGGTTTAAAGTAGATATGTGAGCTTGGACTACAAAACTAGTCATAAGTGTTTTTCTTTTAAATGGAGATTTGTACATCACCTAAAATTTGAATAAATCCTTTTTTTAGGATATAACAATATTTAGCTGAGGTTCAAGTATTTAATTTTTCAAATATGAGGCTTCAAAAAAATCTAAATATTAAAACAATCACCTTTAACATTGTCTCTATGACGTGCTTAACAATGCACATTACTAATAAAAAAAATGGAAAATTTACCAAGTATCTTCATAGGAGATGATCTTTACTTAAATGGGTGGTCCTTACTTAAAGGCTTGTTTGTGTTTATAAGATGCAAAGCAATGTGTGCTTATGCTTCATTTGTAGAAAATCATGTTATTTGTTCATATATCTTACTTTGATTATATACAGATACTCATCTAACATGAAAATAACTATAATATTTCCTAGTTCCTCTGATATAGAGAGACACTGCTAGCGCTGCTAAAAAATTGTTGGTGTTTACATGAGTTTGACTGATGAATTTGTAGCTAAATTGTTAACGGTGCCAAACAGCATTTCTCGTTGTTTAAATCCTTGTTTACGTCCTTGCTACAACATATCGTTAGCGCTAGAAACTGCATATAATTGATCAATTTTAACAAATAAAAACACTTACAGGTTGTTGCTCACAATCCATAGCTTCCTCGATTGGTGGAGTTTTTAGCCAAATCCAGCACTGAACTGGGAGAGATTCTGAAAGCTGTCCTTTGTCAAATGCTCGCTATATACTATTTTTATAATTCTCTGGAACATAATTAAAATTAAACTGTAAGCACTTCTCTCTTTGTGTCATGTCCTTTTGAAGCCCAATTACAGAAACAGAACAAGCTCTGTAGAAATAGCAGGGATGGCATTTTAGGTTTCTCTGCTACAACATTACAGCGCCTCTGGCCACGCCCCTTCGCTGCGCAGGGTGTATGCACGTGGTAAATGTGCGTAAGTGGAAGCTCTTGTGATCTCACTAGCCCAGATGTATTTTTTGTAGACCCCAAACTTCATTCGCTGTAGGCTTTGCTAAGCTAACTCTGTAAAATCCAATGTCTCCCTTTGCATTGATCTTTGAGCGTATTACATTGAGAGATGTTGTTTACGTTTACACAGCTACATTACACATCAACTAAAGTTTAAAATATGATATCGTAGTGGACCACCCCTTTAATATTCCAATGATTTTTGACAGAATAATCGTAATTTTGATCCATTCAATGGATTTTTGACTATTGCATAAGGGCTCATTCATACCTATCAAGTCTTTGCTTCAAAAAATCTGGAATGCAACAATTCAGATTGGTTTGAAAAAAAAAGCACAGCATAAAGCACAAGGGTATCCAAGCACAACAACAGAAGCTTGCAACGGTTGCCCTGGCTCGAAGCTCTTCTGATTGGGCCACTGCTGTGGAACTGACGATGAGTGGAAAAGTTGAAGTTTTTTTTAAAAAGTGCAGTGTGTAAGTTTGACACCCAGTGGTAGAACTAGGTATTGGATTCCTGGATCAAAACAAATTCAAGCGCAAGTTGCCAGATTGATGACCAACAGAGGCGAGTCTGACTATCGAGCCTAAAGACTGATTTAAATCATGTTCTATATAAAAGCAAAGGCACGCGATGGAATATTTTCCATATTAAAAGGAGTTTTTGTCCTAACCAACACCTCAAATTGATATATTAGAAACGGCTTCTATTTCACACAGATAAACAACAAAAAACTTAGACAGTGATCACCTCAGGTAAACCTCATGTGCTTTATTCAGTGTTAAATGCTAATAATGTGAGTATGAATGCCATTTTACATGACATTTATTGTCAGGCACTCTAACACCGTGTCAACACATGACACATTGATGCAACACTTTATAAAAGTTATGTTATACCATGTTAAGTTTTATTTATTTACTTATTCTTTGTCCCAATAATTAGGGATGGAGGAAATCTTATCGTTTGCAATATACCAGTAAAATTCCTCCCTTGATTAAAATTTTTTTTATTAAATTACATATGGCGAGGCAGTAGCGCAGTAGGTAGTGCTGTCGCCTCACAGCAAGAAAGTCGCTGGTTCAAGCCTCGGCTGGGTCAGTTGGCTTTTCTGTGTGGAGTTTGCATGTTCTCCCTGCCTTCGCGTGGGTTTCCTCCGGGTGCTCCGGTTTCTCCCACAGTGTGTGTGGATGTTTCCCAGAGATGCGTTGCAGCTGGAAGGGCATCCGCTGCGTAAAACATATGACGGATAAGTTGGCGGTTCATTCCGCTGTGGCGACCCCTGATTAATAAAGGGACTAAGCCAAAAAGAAAATGAATTAATGAATAAATTACATATCAATATAAAAACTAAAAAGAGATATACTATGGAAGTCAGTGGTTACAGGTTTCCATCTTCCTTAAAAATAGATTTTCTGTTCAACAAAAAAAAAACTGCTCTGAACCAAGTAAAGGGTGAGTAAATGATGACAGAATTAAATTTTTTGGGTGAACTGTCCCTTTAAACTATGAAGTAATTACACCATGGTGTGTTTTAATGAAACCAAACCTTCCAAGTGTGAACACACTTTTAGACAGTTATTCCAAAATATGTTCGTCCACCTGTATTTCACTTCGGGATTTCATTTCACTCTTTGTCTTTTTATATTTCCCTCCTCCAGGATAACCCATGATTCATTGAGAGGCATAAAGCAAACGGCGCTGCTTTTCATGCAGTATTCATAATAACTCATCATACATTGTATTCTTTTTTTTTTCAGGGAGAGTGATTCTGGAAAAAGATGTCATTGTGATGGTGTTGCTTGTTTTTTTGGGAGGTGTAAAAACAGCACACCACTGACAGACTTAAAGCTGTACTGGGATTTTTATTTTCCCATTCTGTTCAAGTTTGTAGCTGCTTATTCCTCTGACAGCCTGTCAAAAACAACCAACATACTCAACACCTATTCTCCTTTTCTGCTGACAAACCATTTTATCTAGCTTCAGCTGTCTACACTTTGGTATTCTCAGTGTATTATATGCCAAACAACAGTAGAAACTTTAAAAAAAAAAGAGTCTCTTCTTCTCACCAAGGATGCAGCTGTTTGATCAAAAATACAGTAAAACTGGTAATATTATGATATTTCATTGTAAGTTGAAGTAGCTGTTTCATATTCATTCATTTTCTTTTAGGCTTAGTCCCTTTATTAATCCGGGGTCACCACAGCCAAATGAACCACCAACTTATGAATGAACTACCAACTTAACCAGCACATATTTTACGCAGCGGATGCCCTTCCAGCTGCAACCCATCTCTGGGAAACAACCATACACACTCATTCACACTCATACACTACGGACAATTTAGCCCACCCAATTCACCTGTACCGCATGTCTTTGGACTGTGGGGGAAACCGGAGCACCCGGAGGAAACCCATGCGAACACAGGGAGAACATGCAAACTCCACACAGAAATGGCAACTGAACCAGCCGAGGCTCGAACCAGCGACCTTCTTGCTGTGAGGCGACAGCACTATCTACTGCGCCACTGCGTCACCTATCTTTTTCATATTTTAATATGTAATTTATTCATGTGATGCAAAGCTGAATTCATTAATTCAGTCTTTAGTCTCATATGATGTTTCAGAAACCACAGTATAATGCAGATTTGATGTTAAACAATCATTGTTTATATTATTATCTGTTGAAATGAGCTGTGTTGCTTCATATTTGGTGGAGTCTGAGTTTGGGGTGAGCAAATATATTATTATTATTATTATTATTATTATTATTATTATTATTATTATTATTTTATTTATTTTATTATTATTATTATTATTATTATTATTATTATTATTATTATTATTATTATTATTATTATTATTATTATTATTATTATTATTATTGTTGATATTATTAAATACTATTTTATAATATTGTTTAATAACATTATTGTTATTATTAGTATTATTATTATTATTAGTAGTAGTAGTAGTAGTAGTAGTAGTAGTAATAATAATAATAATAATAATTATTATTATTATTATTATTATTATTATTATTATTATTATTATTTTATTAAATACTATTTTATAATATTATTTAATAACACTATTATTATTATTATTATTATTATTATTATTATTATTATTATTAATATTGACAATATTAAATACTATTTTATATTATTATTTAATAACACTATTATTATTATTATTATTATTATTATTATTATTTTATTATTTAATACTTGAATATTATTGAATAAAATTATTTAATAACATTATTATTATTATTATTATTTTATTTTATTAAATACTTTTTTATAATATTATTTAAAAAACTATTTTATTATCATTATTATTATTATTATTGTTATTATTATTATTCCTATTCTTTTCAGCTTAGTCTCTTTATTAATTCGGGTTCGCCACAGCGGAAAGAACCGCCAACTTATCCAGCACATTTATTATTATTATTATTATTATTATTATTATTATTATGGTTTTTTTTCACAGGAAGGGACATCAGGAACATTTATAATGTTACAAAAAAAAACTGATTCCCCAAAGACGTGAAGCACCAAAGCAAATAAAATAAAGTTTTAGCTGATAATAATAAAACAATGTTCTTTTCCGAACATCAAATCGGCATATTGGAAAGATATCTAAACAATCACCAATTACTCATAGTAATAAATCACAGTATTACAGTAATAAATTACATTACACAATACATTTATTCTACATGGAAAACAGCTATTCTTTTTAATTGTACAAATATTTTACAGTATTATTGTTCACACTGTAATTGTGCTTATTTGTTCATTCATTCATTCATTTACTTTTTGGCTTAGTCCCTTTATTAATCTGTGGTCGCCACAGCGGAATGAACCACCAACTTATCCAGCATATGTTTTACGCAGCGGATGCCCTTCCAGCTGCAACCCATCACTGGGAAACATCCATACACACTCATTCACACACATACATACATACGGACAATTTAGCCTACCCAATTCACCTATGCCACATGTTTTTGGACTTGTGGGGGAAACTGGAGGACCCGGAGGAAACCCACGCCAACACGGGGAGAACATGCAAACTCCACACAGAAATGCCAACTGACCCAGCCGAGGCTTGAACCAGCGACCTTCTTCCTGTGAGGCGAACTGCTACCCACTGACCCACCGTTTTATTTTATTATTTTTATTTGTTTATTTATTTATATTTCGATTGATATTTTGATTTATATTTAATATATTTAATTTAGAATTTATCATTTCAATTTAAGACAAAATTAAAAAATTATGTTTGCTGTTTGCTCAAACTACTCATTTAAAATGAGATGAAACAACACAAACTTAATTGTTTTATGTCTAATCCACTTAAATTTGTAAAACTAACAAGTTAACTTAATTACTTCATGTTGTCCCGACCCAAATCGAATGTGTGTAACCCAGCATTTTTTTACAGTGCATTGTTCACCGGGTTTTATAATTGGTTGCTTGACAGAAATAAATCACAGTCTGAGTGTCATAAAGAAATTAGAGCAGCAGGTTTAGCGTGTCTTTGTGCTTCTTTTAGAACAAAAAAAGGGCTTCCCCCACTCTGTTTGTGTCTGACCTCTCCCTCTATTATTTTTCACTTTGAAACTGTCTTTTCTGCCGCCGGGGGAATCAGAGACCTTGAGATGTTCTTAAGTGAGTGTGTGGATACAGACAGGAGGATGTTTGGGACTCACCCCATTCTTCGGGTAGGCCACCCAGCCCAAATCACCCATTACTGAGCGAGAGTCCAGCAGATTCACTGAAACACATGTACAAAAAGGACATTCAATAAGATGGAAAAGGTAACAAGGAACGTCTATATATGCAGATCGATGGACTTTGAGGTGGATCTAATTAGATAGTTTACTATATAATTTATGAAATTTTTTTGTCTTATTAAATTTACATATATATATATATATATATATATATATATATATATATATATATATATATATATATATATATATATATATATATATATATATATATTTTTTTTTTTTTTTTTTATATACACAGTTGAAGTCATAATTATTAGCCCCCCTGTTCATTTTTTCCCCCAATTTCTGTTTAACGGAGAGAAGATTTCTTCAACTCATTTCTAAACATAATAGTTTTAAGTCATTTCTAATAACTGATTTATTTTATCTTTGCCATGATGACAGTAAATAATAATTTACTAGATATTTTTCAAGACACTATTATACAGCTTAAAGTGACATTTAAAGGCTTAACTAGGTTAATCAGGTTAACTAGGCAGGGGTGCATTTCCCAAAACTATCGTTTGCCAACTAAGGTCGCAAGTTCCGTCATTACAAACAGAGTTCGTTGATTTGGCGTTTCCCAAATCCATCGCTCCAATGAACATTCGCAAACTGCGTCGCAAACTTGAGCACTTAAAACGACACCTCTGGAGCTGTAGTCAGAAACATAGTTCCTGGCTGTGTTCTATTCCCACTTATCCCCCCTATGCCCTTTCATTTAGAACATTCTAACATTTAAAGTTGGAATTATTAAAAGTAAAAACGCATTAAGGTCATCTCTCTTAGGTGTAATTTGCTTTCAAGTATTTTTACAGTTCAGTTTTAGCAATCTTCATGTTTACAATTGTGCACCCTTCGCAGTGCACTTTGAAAACATTGATATAATTTTGAACACAGCCTCATGGCAAAAGAGCTATTATTTAAAAGCGGAAATTATTTTACGTCTCCAAAGCTTGTGAAAATAAAAAAAACATAGCATACGTTAATTCTTTTATTTTATAGTAGGTTATTTATTAAGTGTCTGTACTGTATATGACATGGGCCTGTTGGTTAAAAATTTCTGCTGTGGTTTGCATGTGTCAAATTGTAAAAGTAGACTTTTACATTTTTTTTAAAAATAAATAAACAATATCCTACTTAATAATAATAATAATTATATATATATATCTATATCTATATCTATATCTATATATATATATATATATATATATATATATATATATATATATATATATATATAAGTAGGATATATATATATATATATATATATATATATATATATATATATATATATATATATATATAAGTAGGATATATATATATATATATATATATATATATATATATATATATATATATATATATATATATATATATATATATATATATATATATATATATATCAGAATCAGAATCAGTTTTATTGCCAAGTGTGCTTCACACACACAAGGAATTTGTTTTGGCAACAGAAGATTCCAGTATACATAAAGTGACAAGTGACAACACAAAATTAAATATGAGGAAAGAAAAAAGCGATAAACATTAAACAGAGATGCAGTAAGTAAAATAAAAATAAAAATATCTGGATGTTGAATTGTATGTACAGATATGTTGTAAATATACAGGTTATAAGGTGCTGTGTACCAATGCGAATGGAGAAAGTATTGCATTGTATATTGTTATAAGGTGCTGTGTACAAGTGCGTATGAGAAAGTATTGCACGTTTATTGCACAGTAGGGGAATATTTAACTGTTCATGAGGTAGATGGCCTGAGGAAAGAAACTTTTCCTGTGTCTGGCTGTTTTTGTGCTTGGTGCTCTGTAGCGCCGACCAGACGGTAACAGTTCGAACAGGTAATGTGCTGGGTGCGAGGTATCCAGAGTGATTTTGCGAGCCCTTTTACTCACTCTGGAAGAGTACCGTTCTTGAAGTGTAGGAAGGGTAGTGCCAGTGGATCGTTCAGCAGTCCTGACTATTCGCTGTAGTCTACGGAGGTCAGTTTTGGCAGCTGAACTGAACCGGACGGTGATTGAAGTGCAGAGGATGGATTTGATGACAGCTGAGTAGAACTGTACGAGCAGCTCCTGTGGCAAGTTGAACTTCTTCAGCTGATGAAGGAAGTACAGTCTCTGCTGGGCTTTCTTCACAATAGAGTCTATGTGAATGTCCCACTTCAGATCCTGAGAGATGGTGGTGCCCAGGAACCTGAATGACTCTACTGCAGCCACAGTACTGTTCATGATGGTGAGTGGGGGGAGTGCAGTGAGGTTTCTCCTAAAGTCCACTATCATCTCCACTGTTTTGAGCGTGTTCAGCGTGTTCATATATATATATATATATATATATATATATATATATATATATATATATATATATATATATATATATATATATATATATATATATATATATATATATATATATATTTATATATTTATAAAACATTCCAAATATTTTTTTTAATTCCCAATAATACCATTTATTGGATCATTACAATTGTTGTATCATTTGTATCATAATCATTTGTAGCATTTGTATCACGTGTGCTACAATGCATCATACATTTATACTGTCACTTCTGATCAAATTAATGTGACTTTACATGATGGAAATACAGTATAGTTTACCGTTATTAAAATATACATATTGTACTAGAACAATATACATATTGCACTAGAACTATATTAAACGTTGACAAAAAAATAAATAAATGTATCTTTAGGTAGTACAAAATATAAAATGTAACACAAATATGTCTCATATGCTTTGGATGGAAGAAATCTATTAAAAAGTGCAACTGAAAATTTCAAGAACCATTACAGTACATCTGAATGCCTATGCAAAAATCAGATGACATTATCTAATTACAATATCACAAAATTAATCTAAATGTGTCAAACTCTCAACCCTGAATACAATCATTTAAAATCTACTATATTTAAATTTAGTAAACTATTAGTTTTAGTTAACCTGAGAGGACTGATGTGCATTATTAAACCCCTTTTCTTTTTTTTTCTGACAGCGACAGTATTTGATACCCAGAGTAGGTCACTTTTTCCCCCTTTCTTTTTGTTTTTTATCTGCTGGAACCTTTAACGAATGAGTACCGGCACGGCTAATTAGCTGACCTTTACATTCACAGCCCGACCAGGCCTGAATTTTAATTTGACCTTGTGTTGATCAAAGGTTAGTGGCGAGACTATTTAGCATGTGTGAGATGAATCACAAGAGCAATATCATTTTTGGGGCTCCAAAACAATAAGCTAATGACCAAGACCCACACAAATGTCACAGTGGTGCTTTAAAAAATCGAGCGTTAAAAGGTAAATGTCAGTTCATCAAGACTTAAAAGTATAAATTTAGCATTGATTTTTACTTCATGTACTGCTGAATAACAAATTACGTAACCTCACATAGTTATTCTCACTCACTTTAGAACAAATATGCATTGGATAGAGCTAAAACAAAGTCTGTCTGGCCCATTTAACTGTCCCTAAATGAGGATTACATGTGTTTCATCTGCATGACAGACATTGATGTCCTACTTTAAGTGAAAAAATATCCTGGGGAGAATCCCATAAATCTAATTAGCATGAAGAAATGCATTTGTGAACTAGATAAAAGAGAGCTTTTTGTCCATACAGGCAGATACAAATGTTGAATGATGTGCAATGTGCGGAAATCTGACTATAAAATATCAGTTCACGACCGCAAAACATGAAGCATTTTGTGAATCGCTTCGTTTTGCTTTCAAGATGTTTAATGTGTGTCTTTAAAGCTTTTTGTGAACTTGTTCAATAAGAACATTTATTCTCAGGTTATTTGGAAATCGCAGCTCAGATCAGAGTTAAAGCAGCTCAGGCTGTTATTAATGGAGATTTGATGGTTATTTTAAAACTTGTAGCATATTCTTTTAAGAAGTGTATATTAAATATAGCAGTATTCCAGAATTAATAGGAATGCCTACATGACACTGAAACTGTAATTTATGTCACTTAATCCAACTTATATAGTTTTATATAATCATAAAATTTTTTGGAGTTTGAATAACTCCAAGCGGTTCATTCCTCTGTGGCAACCCCTGATGAATAAAGGGACTAAGCCAAAAGGAAAATGAATGAATTAATAAATAAGTCCACTTTGTGCTGTCCAGAAGTGGTTATATACATATAAAAAAGACTATAAAAGTCTACTTTATTGTTTCAAATTTTGTGACATTAAAGTGCGTATTTTCTGTCATTCGTTCCATTTCTTTTTCTCAGAAAGTCAGTAAATATGACACATTTGGAAATGTACTTATCATTTCAGAATATTTCACCTTCATTTATTTTCATGCATCTGTTTTAGATCATGTATTAAAAGAAACAGTTACATAAATGATATAGTACAGAAATGATAGACAGTAGGGCTGCACAATATATCGTTTCAGCATCGATATTGCAATGTGATATTTGGCAATAGTCACACACATTGTTGAGTCTGGATTATAATTTCTTATTTTGCAAGTGTTTTTTTTTTTAGGTCTGCGACTGTGTAAGGGTTTTAAATGCTTTGAGGCTTATGAAATTGTACCATTCGTAACTTTGACAAATTAATAACTATACATTTTATTGAACTGTCAATAAATGAAGACTATGTGGAATTATTTTGCATTTAATTATTCAATTACTGTATACCTGAATACAGTTTGACTTCTCAGAAAAAAACAAAACGATGATTATTTAATTTGTAAAATATTTTCTTGAACTTATCGACGCTTGTAGATTGTTTATTATATTTGATGCACTCCTCAACAGAATCATCCCAATCAATCTAAAATTATACATTTTTCTAAATGGTTATTCAACTCATTTAGTAAAACTGTTCATATTACAATATATAATCGCAGTGTTCATATTACAATATATAATCGCAGAATTAAAGAATATTTTAATATTGCAATGTTCAATTTTTTTTTCAATATTGTGCAGCCCTAATAGAGATATGGGACAGAAATATCCCCATTGAAACCCATTAAAATGGCAATATTTAATCCTAGGCATGCGTTTTATTAGTTTGTAGAATTTATTTGATTTGTTTTATTTTTATGGCTAAAAATGGACAAAAGAATGGTACCAAAGAAGGTCGAAGAAACATGGTACCAAAGTAGGACGAAGAAACAAATTTGTACCATTGCAGTTTGTACCTTTTTTATTTTACCAAAATGTACCTGCAGATACAATATTGTACCTTCATCAAAGGTACAAATCTGATCCATGAAGATACCACAGTGACAAGACACTTTGTAACTTAACAGTGAACTGTGTTCCTTCAATTTTTCTAGATTCAAAATGTGTCAATTTATTTTCAGTAAATATGAAACATCAAATACATTTTTAAACAATGTTATTAAAAAAGTTTATTTTTTGTAGGAATGCACCTTTTCCATTTACAATAAAGAACAAAAAATACTTAATAAAACATAAATAAAAAGATCTATTTTTGCTAAACATTTCACAACACTTTATACAAAAATGTTACAGAAACCCATTCTACCATGGACACTAGAAAACTGTTTTTCTCCAATTTTCACACAATTCCTGTGTAGTAACTTAAAAATTAAATTAATTTACTAATTTTAAAATAGAAATAGAGTTATGCAAAAGTATTGTAACAAGGTATGCACAATGTTTGATTAGTTTTACAATACTAAAATGTCTGCATTAACACTTTACATATGCAGGACTTTTGCCAGCTCACGTGCGTAGTGGAAAGCAAATGCCTAAAGGTGCGAATACATAATAATGTAACTGTATATATCAGAAAATGCTTACCAAATGTTAATAAAATGCCTTAAATGTTTAGTTTACAATAACTTTAGTTTTGTTTTACCAGTTGTTTTGTATTATAGAACTTAATAATTGATGTTTATGAGTTTCTTTAAACATGATGATTTATGTTTTAATATGGAAATTATTCATAAAATCACTTTGCTATCCCTGTTATATTTATTTTCATAGATATTGTAATAAAGAAGGAGCTGTCCAACATGTATGTACCTTTTCATGGGAACAATTGTGTACCTTCATTTTAATTGTATCATAAAAGGTACAGAACAGTATCATAAGAGGTATTTTCTGTACAATATAAGGTACAACTTTTACAAAGGTACAAAACTGTTCTCTAAGGAACATTATTTCTACCACCATGTATCTTTTTTTCTGAGAGTGTAGCATATCCAAGAACTGTAATAATAATAATAATAATAATAATAATAATATAGCCTTTTAGCAATTGCCTTTTTATTTCATGGAAAATATTGGCATTGATCTATATCTAAAAATAAAATTAATTAAAATATTTTTTTAAAAATGCCATTACATAAACAGACTAGACTTTAAATGTTAAAAATGCACAAAACAATTGACTTTTGGTAGTTTTGGTCTGGGCTGATGTTGGCAAAGAAATCAGAAAGCTGAGAAAATAAAAAATAAAATAATAATAATAATAAAAAAAAAAATATATATATATATATGTATATATATATATATATATATATATATATATATATATATATATATATATATATATATATTTTTTTTTTTATGTTAGTCTATGTCAAGTCCACTTTTTGTCCTTTAAGACGCTTTGAGTAACTATTTAAAATGCAAGTATGAAGTGTATGAAGTGATAACAATCCATTTTAATCTATAAGCCCAAAATAATTACTTTAAAAGCTTTTTTTTTTTTCAGATGTTAAGTGAACCAGACAATACATTTCACAAAAAGTGAAAATAGATTTTACCATGAAAATTTTAGAAAATACTGACTTGGCTAAAAAAAGGTGACCTAAACATTGTGCTTTTTCTTTTTTTAACGTCACAGAACCAATAAAGCTAGCGTAAATAAGTTAAATCATGCCAAAGCATCTCTTTAAGACAACAACAAGAGTATTCACACCATTTTTTTATAGAATATTTAGATTTATGTTTTCTTTCTGCTTTAAAACACTCAAGGTTAAACCATCCAAAAGCAAAACCAGAACTGCTCATGTTAATTTATAGTGCTTCAAAATCCCATTTCCCTCCAAAATTACAGTTCAGCGCTGCTCAAATCTCTCCGATTGGACAGGTTTGTTCAAATTGTGCCATTGTGACTCTGAAGTGGCCGTTGTCCTTCTATTGTGCCAGTCTACGTAGGCACCCGTTCGCCCTCCCCCATCCTGCTCTCATTTTTATTGTGCCATCATGAGCCCACAATCAATCAACTCATCCCCACACTTGTCAGCGCACTATCCATATGCTGACCCGCTCATTACAATATTTACATATTCTATAGTCAGAGTGATAAATTGAAACGCATCCATTGGAGTCGCAGATCATTTGTTGACACTTCTCATGGTGAAACCCTTTCTAATGTACGCCAATTCAAATCTGCAACAGCTTGAGAGGGTTTCATGCAAATACACTTTTTTTTGCATCTTGGGAAATGAAGCTGTACAAACATGAAATATTATTTGAAGTCAGAGGTTGTCATTTGTCTGGCCACTATCAAGCACATTTAGGGAACTTTGCTGCACACTGTGTCTGTGTTTCCTTTGTCTCTGCGCCTCTAATGCAAATTCGCCATCCCACGTGTGGAGCTTTCTCCAAAAAAATATATATATATATTTTATTTAAACAAAAGTGGCTTAGTATGAACAATTGGATGTTATCATTTTCTAGTGCTAACATAAGGATGTGTATTTAAAATCTTCATGAAGTGTTTACATCTTTTGTCTCTTTTCATATATCGCAGGCGTATTATTCATCCTGCAATAATCTATCATTTAAGGGGGTAGTTCACCCAATAAAACTGAACATTTACTCATTATTTACTCTTTGATGGTTCCAAACCTTTGTGAGATTATTTGTTCTGTTTAACGCCAAAGATGATATTGTGAAGAAAGCTGAAAACCTATAATCATTGACTAACCCATAGTTGGAAAAATAAATACTATGAAAGTCAATGGTAGCAGGCTTTTAGCTTTCTTCGAAGTATCTTATTTTTTGTACAACAGAATAAATAATCTCACAAAGGTTTGAAACCATCCAAGGGAGAGTAAATAGTGTGTAAATGTTCAGTTTTTTGGGAGAGCTTCCCCTTTAAATGATAGATAATTGCAGGATGAAAAATACGCCTGCGATATATAAAAGGAGACAAGATACAATTAAGAAAATGAGTAAATGATGGAATTTTCAATTTTTGGTTGAACTATCCCTTTAATATCTATGTACAGAAAAGTAAATAGTACAAAAAAGCATTGGATGTGCAACTCTCGAAAAGAGATTGAGATTATCAAGTGATTTAATTCTGATCTTTGATTTATTATCTCATCTATCTGTAAATGTACACCCAAAAAAAATATTTTTGCTGCTAAAATGAGCTGAAACAACACAATTCTGAACTTTTTATGTTCAATCTACTTAAATTTGTTATGTTAGTCAATTTGTGTAGGGACAACATGAAAAAAATTGTGTTGAACGATACATTTTTACAGTGTATGCTCAATGCTGAGGGAAAATAAGTGACAATTTGAATTATATCCATATTTTCAGCAGTGCATTGAGATCTGTGGTTGGGAGTTTTGTGAACTGATGTTCAGAACTTTCTGCTCCATTAAACAGTCACCCGTAGCTTTTTGGACTATATATTACATAATGTGTCATATATGACATGACATTTCATCTCATGTGGAGAGCATTTCAATTGGAGAGCCTTGTGGAGTGTAAATACACACAACAAAACATAAATCAGACACTGTAAAAGTAGCAATCTGCAAACGTTAGCTTTAAAATCTCTAGATTGTTCAGTCATTGAAATAGTGCTTTAATGGTATTGGTGTATATATATTATATTTGTTTAGTGCTGTTAAATTATATTTTTGACTTAAAATTACTTTTAAAGTTCTCAGTGAATACTAGGGACAAACTGATAGGTATTTGATGCATTTACTATTCTCTAGGTGTATAGTCAGCAATGGATTGGCAAATATTGGGTCTAATATATTTACTGTCAGTTTTGGGTGGATTTCATATAAATCTTGTCTTTAAAATTAATTACAAATAACACAGTGAAAACTTTAGTTAGTATGGTAAATTATTAGACTGAACTTTTTAGACAATACAATATAACTAAACTTGTTCAGCACATTTAAATATGATTTTACCATTAAATTGGACCATATATCTATACAATGTACAAAAATAATTTTAAAAAGAAATGTAGTAACAAAGTTTTTAGTTGTTTGTTTCTTTGTTTTTGAAAGGAAAGTTTAAAAGAGTAGGAAAGACGAATGAAGGGTAATCAACAAATTCTATTAGATATGTGAATAATCATTTTAAATTGGAATTTAATTCATTTATAAGTAGCCTACCTACATAAGCTGTAGTTTTTTTTCAAAGAAAAATTTACAAAAGGTTAGATAATTAGGGATAATTAACAAATTACATAAGTAGTATGAATACTTTTATAATCACTAAAAATGTAATTATTCTGATTATAAATATAAAATCTAATAACATCTAATTACAAGTACTTGATGTTTTGTAATCTGATTATGTAATCAATTATTACCCAGTTTACTGTAACAGATGTGATATATTTTTAATCTAAATCTATCTATCTATCTATCTATCTATCTATCTATCTATCTATCTATCTATCTATCTATCTATCTATCTATCTATCTATAATGATTTATTTAAAATGATGTACAACCAAATTTAATTTGAGAGATTTGAGAGTTCTTTAAAGAATGATCCATCATTTATTGTCAATGTCCAAAAGGAATTTGCTACAAATAACCATTGGATCTGCATTAATAACTCTTGTAAAGCTTTAAATCCACTGAATAGTGCTTTCGTTCTGATCTGAGATTAAATGTCTGAACTGTGAATGAATGTTCTGGCTGAAGCTTTTGACAGTCTGATGACACTTGGGAACATTTGTACCTTCTAGTTTTCCTTTCAGTTATGTTCATCATTTAGAAAGACATACTGTGCCGAAACGGTGAGTTCGGAAACCAATAAATCTAAATGTAACACCAAGAACTTTTCTTTTAGTCTCCAAACAACCATTCGCCAACCCAATGAATCCAAATCCTTGTTGATAAAAAAAAGCGTTCTTTGCTTGATAATCATCCAGAACCGTGTGTTCTCGTCGTGGAATCCGGCGATTTGTCAACCAAAAACCACCTTTCCCAGATCCCACATCTTACCTTCATTAGCGGGAATGCAGAAAGTCCTGAAGGCGCCGAGACTGAAGACGCAAATCCAGGCGACGTAAGTCCACCGTGAACGCATCTCATCGACTGAAGAAACGTGTCAAACGAACGGATGAACTGCAGTCACATCAGCGCTGAGAGGATTCAGACAGAGCCGCGGAGGACATGAGGAGATGCGGGGAAAACAGCGCATCTGAGCGGGAGAAGCGGCGAGCGCGGTGCGGTGATCGGTTTGAGGCTCGCGGAGCTGTCAGACTCTCACAGCCGACAGCATGAAGAGGAGGAGGGGGAGGAGGAGGAGACCATTACCACTCTCCAATAGACATCAGTGACTGCTCATGACACAGACTCATCCAGACTAATGAAGGTGTAAATCGGCGAATAAACCCAAAAATGACAGCGCGTCGTGTCGATGGTGCAATATTAATATTGTTCGTGTTTTACTGATGTTTAAACGCAGTTTTACTAAGGATATTTTTAAGCGAAACAATTGTGTGAATTAATGGTAAGGTGTACTGTATGTGAATCATGTAGGCTGTTAAGCTTTGAAACATTAAAATGAATCTTACTGTATTGTAGATAAAATGTTTAATCTGTCTTTCGTAATGGAATAAAATAATCTAAACTAGTATTATGACAGAATTAAAATCACAGCTGTACTGGAACATTTTTTTAAAATGTGATAAATTTAAACATTTGATTCATTGTGTCAATGTACATTGTGTACACTAAAAATATATATTTATTTATAATTGATTGGTTTATTTATGTGTCACTTTTATGAGGACTCAATTCAATTTCAGTCCATGTTGATTTCTATTGCACTTTTACAATGTAGATTGTGTCAGAGCAGCTTAACGTTTTAGTAAATTGAAATTGTGCCAGTCTAGTTTTCAGGGTTGAAGTTCAGTGTGGTTTAATTTTGACTGCTGAAAGTCCAAACATTGAAGAGCAAATTCCAACACAGGCTCATTCCGAAAATGTAGCCCTATATACGTTTCTGGAGATCACGAATTATGTAGCCAGAAGTATGTATTGCTGCATTTCGTTTTTAAAACGAATGCTATGGGGTGGTATGACATCATTCCTTTTCGTGCTTACCAGCTGACCACTTGCCTGCATATGGACGGCTTTCCCGCTGTTACCAGTTTGTCCAGCTAGCTCGCCTTGTGCGTCGGTGGACTTGAGACGCAGAGAGGAGTTGACCATGATGACAGGGTTTGAGTGCGGTGAAGAACGGTTCCAGAAAGTGTGTAAGACAAAAACAGAATCCAAAAAATCAAATAAATAAGTAAATAACAGGGTGATAATGTGGTAAAATCTTTAAACGTGGTAGAAATCAGATGAGGGCTTTTCTTTTTCTGGATTGCTTTTTAAAATTGTCAGTTGGGTTCAATACTACTGGATGCAGCCTTTATGATGCAAGCTGAGATTGCATCACTCAGCAATGCAATGTCAGACACAATGCACTCAATGGAGTGAGTGACGTCACTGTGACAGGTAGGGTAAGGGGTGGGGTTAGGTGAGCGCATTAAAAAGCATTGGATGCAGCTCAAATTGCACGCCACATATTTACTCCAGAAATGTATATACTCCAGAAATTTATATAGAGGTACATTTTCAGAATGAGTCTTGGTTGGCAAATCCATCAATGCACAGTGCCACAATTCCCAAAACCAAGCAAGCCAATTCACCAATTGACGTAAGTGAAGGAAAAAAAAAACCTCGAGAGAAACCAGGCTCAGTTTAGCACTACCATTTCTCTTCTGGCCAAACTAACAAATAGACAAGACAAAGACAAATAATTAAGGCACAATTTAGCAGTGTTGTTTTAGTATCACAAACAATTGTCATTATCATTTATATTTATATTGGTTATTATTTATATTGTGCAAAATGCCAAACAAATAAAACATAATTAATTCAGTTCAAAACTATTTTATTTTTTCCTCTCATTTGACAAGTAATCATTGGTAATGTTGTTAATAATTGTTGTGACCTACAATAAACTACACCTATATTTCTTCAAGCAACAAGCATTTGCCACACAGTGATATAAAGACTTCCGGAAGAAGACACATATTGACAGAACAAATGTGATCTAAACTCACATGGCCTTTTTTGCTGCAGTTATATTTATCACTGCATTCTTAAAATCCAAATTTAAGCCGAAGCAGCACTTCCACCCACAAGATAAATGTGGCTCAATGACTGCAGCTCAATCTCTTTCATCTGCATGATTATTCATATTCCAGTGCCATGCCCTCCCGACACATCCCACGCTCCTCATCCAGCAGACACTCAAATTCAACAGACCCAGATCCTGTCTTCAAAATCACAAGCTGAAGCACAAACACATGGCTTTGTCTTCAAATGTTTATATAAAAATGTGAAGGAAAGAGCTGGCATTTGTTTAATACATCAGGAATCACACAATCCTGGTCAGGCCTGATGCTAAATTATTTCATGCTAATTTACCTCAACTTATGTAGTTTGGCTGTGAAAAAACAAAAATGTTATTGCTCATTATGTATCCTTTTATTTCCACAGTTTAGGGTAATTAATGTAGTAGTTAGTGTTATCTATCTTTCTATCTGTCCGTCTGTCCATCCGACCATCCATTTATCCATCAGAAAATGATGCAGTTTCACTTTACAAGTAAAAACATCAGCATCGCAGAGGGACAAGAAAAGAAATCAAGACAAAGAGAACAACTAAAGTGTAGGTAAATGAGGAACTAAACAAGACACAGGTAAGCATAATCAATTAACCATAAAAAGGCTTTAAACTTGATCAATCTTGTGCCATCGTGGTTGGAAACTTGGACTTGTGATGCAAAGTTTGCAGGTTTGAGTTTCGGCACCTGCAGGAATTGTAGGTGGGGGAGTGAATAACCAGCACTCTCTCCCACTACCAATAATGAAGCTGAAATTACAATTTTTCTCAGTCGCTTTGGTGTATTTCTCACAACACTGTTTACGTTTGCACAACAGTTAATGCATTTCTCAAAACAATTATTGCAAACTGCAAAACCAAGTGGATAACCTGCAAAAGCGTGTCACTTGCTCAAAATGGATAGCTCATTCCTCAAAAGCAAGTATTCATGTCAATGAAAGTGTCAATGTCATCAAAAAAAAGTCCTGCCACCATTGTTTATGAAAAAGATAGTCAAATGACTTTGTCATGTTTTCATTATGGCAGTTTACTCTGTACATTTTTTCCAATGCAAAAAAGTCAGATTTTGGTGACACTTCCTGAAAATGCTCAAGACATCACTATATACTATTTGCAAAGCCATTTGAAAACTACAGTAAAGTTAGACATCACTGCATTTAGTGAGGTATCTGAGTACAAGACACTGAATATGTATGTTTCACAATTTAACTGCATTTGCTCTTCGCAATTCTAATTTATTCACAGTATCGTGCAAAAGAATTAATACACCCTTATTTACAACAAACATAAACTTCCTTTGGGTAGAGCTGTTCACAACTGTAAACAATATTGCAATACATATTGGAACTGAACCTACAACATACACAGATCTGTAAATCATTCATGAAATTGTTCAATTTAGGAGACATTTCCGAAAAAAAGATTTAACATTTTTAAAATAAAATTTGCTAGACAGATTTTGACAACTAGTTCACCATTTTTGTATGTAATGACTCAAGTAATGAAATGAGGACTATTAGTTTTATATGGAATGACTATTGACTAAAGCAATGACAATGGCAATGAATAAAGCAATTGATGCATGTCCAAAAGCATTTGCAATTTGTTGGAAGGAATGAGAAACTGCTACTATGGAGTGCACAAACTACTAATTGTTTTGCGAAATGCATTTACTGTTGTGCAAATGTAAATAGTGTAGTGAGAAATGCACCAAAGCAACTAAGAAAAACTGTAATTCCTTGAGCAAGGCACCAAACCCCCTCCAAGCTCCCCTGGCAGTCCACTGCTCCGGGTTTGTGTTCACTGTTGTGAGTCAATTGGATAAAAGCAGGTGCTAAATGTTTAAATGCAGATATAAACGTAAAAGATGATTAGAGTATAATGGCTGATATAGACAGCGCAGTGATATATAATTATCTGCCAGCTCAGGCTTCAATCTTAAATGGATAGTTTACCCAAAAATTTAACTTCTGTCATCATTTACTCAACTTTCACTTGTTGATCACCACCTGGTGGTGAGCTGGATCCTCTGTCAGAGGAGGAGGCCGGACAAACCAGACAGGTCCTAATGTATTGTGAGGGTCCTCATCTGGCTGAACCACATGTCAGAGGGATTTTCAACTCTCACCTCTAGAAGAACTTTGACCAGATCCTGAGGGAGGCTGGAGCCATTGAGAAAAGGTGATCCATGTTCTCCTACTACATTGTTGACATGGCCGTGAGGAGCTGTGAATGCAAGTCCTGTGATGCCTGTCATGGCGGCAATTCACAAACCCAGTGGTGGACACCAGACGTAAGGCATGCTGTCAAGTTGAAGAAGGAGTCCTACCAGGCTTGGTTACAGCTGATGGGTACTGACAGCCTGGGGAGTTGTGGTAGCAGTTTGGCAAGACCATGGAGAAAGACTACCGGTTGGCCTCAAAAGATTCTAGCTGTCTTGGACTGTCTTGTGCCTATGATGTATGAACAGAGCAGGAGTTTGGTTCATATTGCCGGTAATAAGCCAGACATGCTCCTGGTACATGTTGGCTGTCTGGCAATTATTTCTATGGACATAATTTCGAGGCGCAGCTTAAGGCTGGAGGAGGTCTGCTTCAGGGTCCACAGAATTTAATTTCACTTAATTCCTGTTGGCTTCATCACACATGGACCTTCACCATGAACTCGGATGGTTTACTGCGTGATGTGTCAGAAATGAGAATCAGCACCTCCAAGTTTGAGGCCATGATGCTCAACTGGAAAAAGGTGGCTTGCCATCTCCAGGTTGGAGGACAGACCTTACCCTCGGTGAAGGAGTTCAAGTATCTTGGAGTTTTTACTTCGATTTACCTGTCAATCTACTGTAGGTTCCTACTCACACCTATGGTCAAGAGCTTTAAGCCATGACTAAAAGGACAACATTTTAAATACAAGCAGCCAAAATGAGCTTTCTTTACAGGGTGGCAGGGCACACATTTATACTGTAGATAGGGTGAAGAGCTCTGTCACTTGGGAGGAGCTTGGACTAGAGCCGCTTCTCCTCCACATCGCGGGAAGCCAGCTGAGGTGGCTCTGGCATCTGTTTCGGATGCTTCCTGAATGCCTACCTAGGGAGGTGTTCCAAGCATGTCCCACTTGGAGGAGGCCCTAGGGAAGACCCAGGACACGCTGGAAGGACTATATCTCTCAGCTTGTTTGGGAAAGCCTCAGAGAATGACAAAAATGCTATACAAGTCAAATGTAATTACATAGAATCAAACATTTCGGTCATTACTATGACATAAAATGTTGAAATTATGACCTCCTAAATTAAAATGAGGATTTTAACAGTCACAAATGATGTAAAGTAAAAATTTAATTTAGATCTAGTATGCCATCATTTCTTATTTTTAAAAGTCGTCATTTCAGCATATAGTAAATGAACGTTATGCCTTTTTTATGCCAAAACATTGACTAAAATATGTTATAATTACGCTTATGTCTTAATTCTGACTTAATATGGCATAGTTTAAGTTTTTAAGTCATAACTTTTTTTATTTATTTGCTGGCTTGCTTGGTTTGGGACTTGTGTAGCTCCACATCAATGAATTTGCTCTTCAGTGTTTGGACTTTCAGCAGTGAAAATTAAATCACACTGAACTGAACTAAACTTCAACTGAAAACTGCACTGACACAGTTTCAATTTCAATCTACTAGAACTTGTATGTTAAGCTGCTTTGACACAATCTACATTGTAAAAGCGCTATACAGTAGAAATAAAGATGAATTGAAAATTTAATTGAATATACAATCAAATCTTAAGGACTTATAAGTCATAATTTTGACATGTATGCTGTTGTTATATAATTTATAAAAATATGTTTCCGCATAACAGGTTTAAAGGCATTTTTATCATTATATACTGTTTTATTATTATTACTGCATGCACAGATTTCATGTTATCCTAGTTATACTTAACTTAAAATTTCACTCCGAAGAGGTTGCAGCTTGTAAATTAAAAAGTGAACTGGACTTGTCATAGACCTCAGCCCAGTCTGATCCTAAAACAGCAGGGTGTTTGCCAGTGCACGCAGAGGGGAAGCTTGGTTTAGGCAGACGCTGCTGAGCTGTCGCTACTGATAATCGTGTCCGGCATTAAAGAGAGAGAGTGGACTTGGACAAAAGTGCAGGAAGATGAACAACTGGGGAGTCAGCAGACACACTGGTGCATTGTGGGTTGCGGAGGGTGAGTAAAAAACCAGCAGGTAGCCATGAGTGATAAAATACTCACTATAATATGGTTAAAAGAGGACATTTCACATAACCAATTGCATAATAAAACAGTATTGTGAGAATAACTTTAGGTTTACTTTATTTTTTTTTATTTATATATATATATATTTTTACAGGTCTCAGGATTGTATGATTTTATCTACAGAAGTACAGTAGACAACTCTAAAAATGATCTCCATTCACATGAAAAATGACTGAAAGTGCTGTATTATTCATGGCAAACTACAGAAACAGCAATGTCACTGTGCACATAGTTGTTGCTCACTCATGCCTATAGAGCAAACATCATTTTAAGGAGAACTGTATGATGAAAAGTCATAATTATGATATTAAAAGTCATAATTGTAACTTTAAAAGTTTTAGCTAAGTTGTAATTTTGATGAGATTTAGTATAGTACATACTAAATCAAATATTATGACTTTTATGATTATTATGATTAAAAAAACAAAATTATGACTAGGTAAACCTGACTAAACAAGTCATAATTAGGGCAAACAGTTGTCAAAATATAAAGTAAAAATCATGAATTTAAAAGTCACTAATAAAAGATAAAAAGTTAAAGTTAAACTAACTTTAAAGACTTTAAATGAAAACTGGCTGGCTGGCTGGTTAGTTAGCTAGCGTGCTTTATTTATCCCCATAAGAAAATTTCATTTGCAGCATACACTCACAAAGTCATCTGACATTTCACATTTGGCGTTTATATAAATAAATGGTACCCCTACTCTAATGGCCCGTTTACACTGTCAAAAGGTACCTAAAAGCCAACTGTACCATATGACTTTTTGGGTAACCTTTGCAAAGGGTACCTAGCACAAAAAAAGACTACCAAAAGGCGGAGCTAGACGTGCAACTGAACGCTATTGGTTTACAGAGATACATCACTCACTCATCCAACAAGTCAGAATGGAAACAAAGGTATTGCCATGTTTTAAATACACAGTCGAGACATTACACCGTAATAATATATACATATAATAATGAGCCATGGTTCCTCCAAGCTCAAACAAACCCTGTCGTGGTCTTGATGAACAGCCACAAAGCCAAGAAGAAGAGCAGATTCTACCCTGTGCCCTGTAGTTTTTTTACAAGGCTGTCCAAAGCGTGAGCAATTTCGCTTTTGCCTTCTCGCTTGCGTTCGCCGTAAAAAACATATGCTGGATAAGTTGGCGGTTCATTCCGCTGTGACAACCCCAGATTAATTAAGCCGAAAATAAAATAAATGAATGAATGATTATTGAAGTGCTTCTGACATCTGATCCTGTCAGAAACGAACAAACGCAAGACTGACGCACAAAAAAAACAAAGGAGAAGCTGGAAAAAACAAAGAAGCAAAAGATTCTTTCAACCTAAAACATGAACAAACTGCCATGTTTAACTATTATCATCACCTTCTGGACTATCCTAAACTCGGAATGAAGGAATTACTTTTTAACAAGAGGTTACATGTGCTGGTGAAGATTAAAAACACAGATAAGAGGTTTGCACTGACTGGGCTATATGTTTCGTGTTGTTTTTGAACCTAAATAAGGACTAAATGTATGCTGTGTGTAGTTTTTCTGTAATTGGTAACATATCGGAGACATATCTGTATGTGTTCATAAATTTTGCATTTATTTATTTATTTTATATAATTGCAGACTTTACAGTAGGCTATTTCACCCTATCATTGATCTGCAGTTATAATCAAATCATGTTCATAAAAAGGTTAGTAATGAACATTTATACACAAGTATTTATGTGTATAAAGCATCTGTTTTGTGAGAAGTGCTTCTCATATGATATGTGAACGATTCATACAGCTTTACTTTGACATTTTCTCAAGCAAGAATGACGTCGACTGAAACATTCTGTTGTACACCACACCCACCAAAAGAGTACCATTGGTACCCTTTTAGCAGTGTAAATGCAAGCCTGATAAAGGTGACCTATACTGACCTGTACCGAACCGTATTGTATCATTCAGTGGAAACCGGCCATAAATAAATATCCAGTATACTGGCCATCAACTGCTACTGAGAGAGGAGGAATGTAAAAACTTAATTACTTGAAGTATAAATGATCATTTTGTCCCATTTCTTACACATCTGGAAACACAATATCGACGACCTGATGGTAACAATTTGAAGGTGTATGATAAAGAATGTCTCTCATCATTGACAACCATGATAGCCGTATTTGATACTCTTTCTTTGTATATACTATCAATGCTCTTTAGTTTAGTTGAGATAAAAGCTGTATTCATGATAATATATGATAGTACATATATTATAATATACTAAGTCAGAATTATGAATTTGAAAGTCAAAATTCTACCATAAAGTATAAAAAAGTTTTAATCTGGACCAAACTGTGACCCAGAGTTGCCAAGTCTGTGGTTTTCCTAAGGAATTCGGCCACATTGCCATAGATTTTTTTTTCTTCCTTCAGGATATGGTTTTGACATATTGCATCAATTATATTTGTATATTTGCATATAATATTTTACTCTAACACATATATTCTACCAATAAAAACTGCACTAGGATATTGAAACAGAGTAACCAAGCACACATTTAGCACATGTGGAAGTACTCTCCATGTGCTATGCAAAGATGATTTAAATTATTTATTAAACAAAATATTTGTAATTACAAAAATACAGTGATTTTCATCAAAAGAAAGAGTGAGTAAAGTTTATTTATAAAGCACATTTAATTAACTTTAGTTTGGTACTGACCAAAGTGCTGAACAAAACCATAACACACATTCTAAAACAGTAAAATAACATTAAATGTAATAATAAGAATAATAGTATGACAACAACAATGCACAATAAAGATTAAAAGCCAGGGAAGGCAATGTGTCTTAAGTCTGGACTTAAAAATAGAGAGAGAAGAAGCACTCGTAATGTCTGGTGGCAGCTAGTTCCACAAACGAGGAAAGCAAAGCCTCTATCTCCTTTCAGTCGTGACCAAAGAATTGGTAGTAAAACGTTATTTATTACGGAGTTGAATTATTTATTTAGGAGTTGAATGTAAGTTAATAAGTTTAGAAATATAAGAAGGTGCTTGCCCATTCAGTGCTTTAAAAACAATAAGTAAAATCGTGAACTGAATTCTAAAATGAACAGGCCAATGAAGGTATGCTAAAACTGATGAAATATGAGCATGTTTTTTGGTACCTGTTAAAAGTCTACGCTGAAGAAAAAAGTATGTTACATATGGTCATTGGCATATTTTGAGTTCTTTGACGTATTGGTATTATTGGGATAGTTTGATCGACTATTGTATGGGCAAGTTTTTATTGTCAATTGAGTTAGGTTTGTTGTGAAAACCTGACAACCCTGCTTTGAGCTGACATAATATTATAGCAAGCATTGTGACCCACAACACAAAAGTTTTTGTAAGTTTTAAACATAAAACTAAATCAGCATAATAGACCACCAGTGCATACAACAATATTAATGTGCAGTCCACCTTTGTAAACTTGGTGTGTGACTTTGAAGTTTTTAATAGTTTGTTTAACTTTCTTTGTGTCTGTGTTCTACACTTCTCTCCGGCCACTGCCAGATTTTCTTCTCTCTTCTTTTGAAAAGGAGGTCTGACAGTGAAGAACAGCAGTGATTGATCACCTCATTGTTCCTCATGATTTCATTAACAATGAAAACAAAAGCTTTCAGACCCTTCCATCTCCAACGGTGATTTGCTCTTTCAGTGAAACCCAAAGCATTAGTTCTTGAAGTTACTTTTAAACAAGATTGTTGCCTTTTTCTGAAGACAGTGTCAATGTGCTTATCTGTGTAAAAGTCATTGCCCTATTACGATGTGGTTGCTAGGGTGTTCTGAGTAATTTCTAGGGTGGTGCTATGCAGTTGCTATAGTGTTTTGGGTTGTTGATCACTGATTGGTTCAAAATATATTCATATTATGAATAACAACCTTAACTGTAATCATAATTATATTATTTTCCCAAATCTGTTACTGTATTATTACAATATTGCTTACTGTGGTTCTGTTCTTTGTTGTCTGTGTCTGATACTATTGGAACATTGCATTATATATGAAGCAAAAACGTGGAACGTGATTGCAGTAAGAACTGGATTGGGTGTTAGCTTGCATAGGATATATTTATTGGTGATAATATTAAAGATTTATCATCTTATCATCCTGTATATTTAAAGATGAAAAATCTGTATTATTATCATCACTAAATCTATCATATGCAATCTGACATTACAAGTTTTTGTTTTATATACAGTTGAAGTCAGAATTATTAGACCCCCTTTGAGTTATTTTTTTTCTCTTTTTTACATATTTCCCAAATGATGTTTAACAGAGCAAGGAAATGTTCACAGTATGTATGATAATATATTTTTTTCTTCCAGATAAAGGCTTATTTGTTTTATTTTGGCTGATTTTAAAGCAGTTTTAAATTTTTTAAAAAACATTTTAAGGTCAAAATTTGCTTTTTTTTTTTTTCGATAGTCCATCGTTATAACTTGCCTAATTACCCTAACCTGCAGAGTTAACCTAATTAACCTAGTTAAGCCTTTAAATGTCACTTTAAGCTGTATAGAAGTGTCTTGAAAAATATCTAGTAGAATATTATCTACTGTCATCATGGCAAAGATAAAATAAATCAGTTATTAGTACCCCACACTGCATATAATACCCCACTCAAGTCACTGTTTTATTTTAATATTGTGGTGTAAATTAGCAGGCGTAACTAAAAGTAAAAGGTACAATGTCAAAATTGTTAATTATAAAATGTTTTATTTTATGTTTGTTATATTAAATATTACATATAAATATATAGTAACATTTGTATATTGAAAGTAAAATTAAAAGTAAAATTTGTATTTTTTTTTAAATAAGCAAAAATATTTTAGAAAAACTAATATATATATATATATATATATATATATATATATATATATATATATATATATATATATATATATATATATATATATATATATAGTAAAATTTATATTTTAAAAATACAATTTGTTTTTTTAGTAAACATTTTAGAAAAAAAATGTCAAAATTGTAATTTATAAAATATTTTAATTGCATTATTTATTATTATATTTTATGTAAATATATAGTATTTTTATTTTAATGGTAAAAAAGTAGTAAGTAAATTTATTTTATAAAAATAATATATTTTTTATTTCATTTCTTTTTTTTTGCTACCTTAAGATGTCTGTGTATATATATATATATATATATATATATATATATATATATATATATATATATATATATATATATATATATATATATATATATATATATATATATATATATATATATATCATTCCACCAAATGTTTGATTTTTTAAATCTGTCAGTCACACTATTAACACTGTGTTTGTCTGTACTGTGTCTAAAAATTATAAGAAGCATGACTAACATCATGTGCATATTATTATCTGTTTTGTAAAAAATGGAGTTTTAACTACAGCAGTTCGAACTGTAGTTCTGTTGAACGACTAAAAAGTTATCAGTATGACGGTGAAAATTCTACATTTCTAGTCAAACCATCCTTCTGCAATCTTATACCAAAAAACGGGAATAAGGGCAGTTACAATACACTCTCATAAAAAAAATGCTACAATGTTGTACCAAAGAAGGCACAAACCCTTGTTTTGCAATATAAACAAATGCCTATGATAATTTTTCATTCCTACAGTTTCATTGTTGCAGGTCTTCTACAAGTGTATTGCAATTAGCTCACAAATCTGCAATTCTCACAATTAATTTCACAATTTTCTTAGTGTTTTTTTTTTTCTTTCTTTCTTAGATTTGGAAGAAAACAGAATTGTGGTATGTAGATAAAATAAATAATCTTGAAGTGTGGTGGCACGGTTGCTCAGTGGTTAGCACTGTTGCCTTACAGCAAGAAGGTCGCTGTTTCGAGTCCCGGCTGGGTCAGTTGGCATTTCTGTGTGGAGTTTGCATGTTCTCCCTGTGTTGGCGTGAGTTTCATTCGGGTGCTCCGGTTTTCCCCTCAGTTCAAAGACAACTTTTACAGTTCATGTGGACCAGTTTCTTCTTCCTCCGGATCATAACATGTAAGTGTCAATAAAATTGTTGCCTCGTTTTGTCTAGTTTGCAAAATATGTGTTTAATTGTTACAAGTTGTAATCACCCTGCGCGGCTTGTAATCATGTATCTATTATAGATCAGTGCTTGTACTGTATCTCTCAGATTATATCTGTATGAGACTGTTCACATATCACGTCCAAAACCATGTTAAAAACGTGACGCGTGCTTCTTCCTTTACCGTTTTTCTCGATGCTGTCAATTTTCAAAATAGTTCAACTTTTGCCACTGTGTGGATTAATACTAAATGTGTGTCGTTGTGATTACTTGGGGTTAGGTTTAAGAGTAGAGCAATATGCTGGTCTTTAACTGCATTGATTTATTGCATTCCTGCATTGGGCTCTCATATACTCTCTGGCTGCTATTTTATAGCTGTGGTGGGCTTTTCTCTCTGTCTTGTGCTGAACGCAGTCAACCAATCTCAGCAGACTGGGTCAGATTAGCTTCGCTCTAAGGAGGGGTTTGGAAACAAATGAATCGCTGAACGATTCATATGGGAGTCGCTGGGATAATTGACCCTTCGCTAAGCCACACCTAAAAACAGCCACGCGCCAATCGTGGCTTAGCAACCGTAGCTACGCACAGGGGCTCTGTCAAGCTTTCAAGCAAGGGAAACGAGCCAAAGCGTTGTGCGTATGGATTGTGGAATTATTTCCCTTTTCAAAACCTAAAACCCAAGGGGAGAAATGCCAGCGTGGATCAAGCTCTGTAAGGGGCACTAAAAGAGTGGAGTTAAGTTGGTTTTCTTTTCCCTGCTGAAAAAACCAACATATGCTGGTAAGGTATGTTTTGAGGCTGGTATGCTGGTCTTGCTGGTTTCAATGCTGTTCTTGATGCTGGTCTTACTGGTTTTATTGCTGGTCTTGCTGGTCTCATTGCTGGTCCTGCTGGTCTCAATGCTGGTCAGGACCAGCACTCAGGCCAGCAAGACCAGCATTGAGACCAGCACTGAAACCAGCAAGACCAGCATCGAGACCAGCAAAACCAGCATCGAGATCAGCAAAACCAGCATTGAAACCAGCAATACCAGCACTAAAACCAGCAAGACCAGCATACCAGCTATATATACTTTAACGTTACCCGCAGCTGTTTTTCAGTACGTTATAAAGAGCACACAAACATACTAAGGTATAGGTAACTTACTGTACATTGTTATAGGTCAGTGATGCTAATATTTGGTACAAATCCATCAAGTTCTTTCAAGTTCTAGATGTTCTTTCTGTGAAGGAATTATGTAGAAGCACTGTCCATGCGTGTTTCCTTGTGGGTTAGTAACGCTATATTTCATTGCACAATAATTAATCTATCAGGCTTTTTAGCTAAAATAGAGAAATCACGGTTTAATTTGTTATTATTAGATTGTTTTTAAATTTTACCTCTCCTCCTGTGCATGAACTAAGCTGTTGGATGGTTAGCGTATGAATCGACTAGGGTAACCTAGCTTCAATTTTGATTGAATTATTTTCTAATCGGTTGGTATTAAGTTGTGAATATACCCCTGTAATGTATACTGCAGTCCTTTTTTGACTGGCTTTCTCGAATATCTCACTTGTTCACCAAAAATGACTAATTATATCCCTGGGAATGTCTGACACCAGCGCATACACGTTGTAATAGACATGCCAGGCACGAAAGCTTGACAGGCTTAGCAACAGTAACTTAGGAGGGCGGGGCTTAGCTAAGGGTCAATTAGGTAAAAATAAACGCATATTATTAGACAATGAAATTTTTTTTTTGACCTTGCACACATATCAGCATGTTGTTGGAGACCCCTAAAACCAAAATATGACCTTTTTTAATGCAAAATAGGGGCTCTTTAAAGAATGAATCTTGAAATGTGACATGATGTCTAAAACATGTTTCTTGTTATTTCTTTGTAATTTATTGTTAAATATGCCACCAGTTTTTTAATTAAATTCATTACAAGTCAACGTATATAGTGCATTTGCAATTGTATTACATTTGGTTGAGGACTATCCTGAAATTCCACCTTTAAAGTAGCTCCTCCTTCACCATTCCAATTAATCTCAATAAAAACGCAAGCAGAGAAATGAATAAATACGTATCTTGTCTCATCACTAACCATTCTTACAATGAATATCCAGTGCTTCAAACTGATCTCCATCCAGTCAATGGCAGAGTCTCCATGTACATCTCAATATAAACTGAAAGAGATATTGTGAGTAATCCATCGCAGCATGTTTTTAAGCTGGTCCTTGAGCGTGCTGGAGGTTTCTGAGGTAAGACTGTAAAACTCAAGCATATGGTGAGTGTGTGAGCAGAATATGAGCAGGAGAAACACACCAGATGTCTGTATGACACACATTTCTATCTCAAATGCTCATTCTGGACACTTATTTTTACTATTTCAGTGCTTAATTTGATTCTTTTTTACAAGTCCTTCTTTACAAACCCCCTAGATGCCCCGCTATCAGATGCAATTTGCAAAATCCCACTTGCTGTTGGGATTGCGGGTGAAAGGCTTAACCCCCCATGGTGATATTCGGATGAACGTTACACAACACCAAACTAGTCAAACCACAGGATTCCAGACTCTTAGGATATCCATGCTATTAGATTTCTTCTAATCAGTATAAGATATTTCACTGGCCAAAATACCTCCATTATCTATGATTCACAGTGTAGCAGATCTAGCAGCATACATGTATGAATAAAACATATTGTTTCGGTCACACTTTATTTTGATGGTCCGTTTGTTGAATTTAAGTTACATTGCAACTAATTATCATTAGATTATAAGTAGACTGTTAGGTTGGGGTTAGGGTTAGTGTAAGTTGACATGTACTTGCAAAGTTTCTTATAGTCAGTTAAATGTCTGTTGAAGGACTCTTAAACGTCAGTGTCAACAGATATTAAGCAGACAGTCTACTAATACTCAAATGGACCATCAAAATAAAGTGTTACCATTGTTTCTGTTGGTTAGTGCTGCAAATTCCAGTGACCAGCATTAAAACCCAACAGCAAAATCCGCATGCTTAGATTCCTACTTAAAAAATTGCATTTTTCCTTCCTTCCTTTCCTTCTGTTAAAGACATAATATAAAAGACATTTTCAGTAAAATATCCAAAAAATATTCATGTAAAATTTTTAGACTTACCCAGATCTTTATATCTAACATGTATCGATCTAACTGCTGCAAAAACATGAAATTACTTTGATATTTTAGTAAAAAAACATTTAAATAAATCATACCTGTTAACCTTTTAAAGATCGAAAGGGCAAACATTAAGCAAATGGCATCAATGTCATTGTTAGGGCGTGCTTGCCAAAAACATATATTGTAGAATTGGGAACATATTGATGATCTTGAACAGATTTTTTAAAACCATTGTTTCCAATGTCTTAAAAATCCATTTTATTGTGTCACTGAAACTTGAAATAACTGTATCTCCATAATCCTGGGTCAATGCGTATTTTGAAGTATCCATAGGTTCATTCTGAAAATGTAGACCTATATACATTTTTGCAGATCACAAATTATGTAGCCAGAGATACATATAGCTGCAATTCGTCTTTAAAACGAACACTATGAGGCGGTATGATGCTGTTCCTTTACACGCCTACCAGCTGTTTAATAGTTTGTCTAGTGGCTCACCACATACGTTGGAGGATTTGAGATGCAGAGCGAGTTGACTGTGACAACTGTGTTTGAGACTAGTGAAAAATGATTCCAGAAAGCAGGTAAAACAAAAACAAAATCCAAAAAATAAAATAAACATTAAATAACAGCGTGAGAATGTTTTAAAATCTGAAAACATGGTAAAATCAGGCTGTTACGAGGGTTTTTCTTTTTTTCTGGATTTCTTTTCAAAACACTGTCAGTTGGGTTTAGGGAAGGGGTAATCAGGCCAATGGGTGCTTTTGAAAAACACTACCGATTGGGTTTAGGCAAGGAAGAGGGTGGGCCAGTCGATCGGTCCTCTGGTGGATTTACGTGAGAACAGCAGGTGCGAATGCACTCACAAGAGAAATTTGAGATCTCACAAAACATACTCAGCAGCCTCTGGCGGATTTGTGAAAATTGCAAAAAAACGTAGCTCCTGAGAAGTACTTGCCGCTCTCCAAAAATGTATATGGGGTACGTAATCAGAATGAGACTGGATTGGAAGTATCACATGAGAATCGAGTGATGAATTGGGCAAATTTTTAATATAATATCTTCTTTAATTCAAATACATAGGGAAAAAAGCTTTTATGCTTGCTGAAGTTAAGCTTGTGTGATTAAGGGTGATTTAAACAATGGTAGATGGATATACATTTGCCCAGATATTTGTCTCTATTACGCTGGTCTTGGGGGGCACGGTGGCAAAGCGGGTAGTGCTGTCGCCTCACAGCAAGAATGTTACTGGTTCGAGCCTCGGCTGGGTCTGTGTGGAGTTTGCATGTTTTCCCCTTGCTCGCGTGGGTTCCCTCTGGGTGCTCCGGTTTTCCCCAAAAGTCCAAAGACATGCGCTACAGGTGAATTGGGTAAGCTAAATTGTCCATAGTGTATGTATGTGAATGAGAGTGTATGGGTGTTTCCCAGTAATGGGTTGCAGCTGGAAGGGAATCCACTGCGTAAAACATATGCTGGATGAGTTGGCGGTTCATTTCGCTGTGGTGACCCCAGATTTATAAAGGGACTAAGCCGAAAAGAAAATGAATGAATGAATGCTGGTCTTATTTACTATTGGTTACTAGGTTACCAATACTGTAGTCATCTGCTCTAACAATCTGATGGAAACACACCTATATTCTCATTTGGGATTTTTCTTCATCTTTTTTTTAAGAACTTTGAAAACATTTGCTTCACGTTATGATGGAAATTTGGCTAGTAACACTTAATTTAGTATTATTTAACAGCATACAGTAACTACTCTGTGGTAAAGCCTATGAAGACATTTTGCTAATACTGTAATTTTGTCTTATGTTTGTGTAATTATGAGTGAAACGTCACATATCATTTATCTGTCCGACATTGCCACATTGAGACTTGTTTCCAGTGCATGTTGGACTCCGGCAGGGCTGCCCTTTGTCACTAATTCTGTTCAGAATTTTTATTGACATAATTTCTATGCCTTTAGCATTGGCCCAAGAGAGTCTGGTTCAGGGAGCACAGTTTTTCTCTGTTTTTCTCATATGATATGGTTCTGTTTGCTTCATTGGATATGGACCTTTAGCTTGCACTTGGGCGGTTTTCTGCCGAGTGTGACGCAGATGGGATCAGCACCTCCAAGTTCAAGGCCATTGTGCTCCACTAAAAGAAGATGGCTTGCCATCTTCAGGTTGGAGGAAAGTCCTTACCCCAGGTGGAGGAGTTCAAGTATCTTGGGGTTTTGTTCACAAGTGAGGGAAGGCTGAAACGTGAGATTGACATGCGGACCGGTGCAGCGACAGCAGTATTGTGATCAATGTACTGGTCCATCGTGGTGAAGAAGGAGCTGAGCCAAAAGGCAATGCTCTCAATTTACCTGTCAATCTACGTTCCTACTCTCACCTATCGTCATGAGCTTTTGGGTCATGACAAAAAGGACAAGATCTCCGACACAAGCAGCCGAAATTAGTTTCCTTCACAGGGTGGCAGGGCACACCCTTACAGATAGCTTTGTCACCTGAGAGGAGCTCGAAGTAGAGCCACTGCTCCTCCACATAGGGGTGGGTGATATGAAAAATATCATATCACGATTTTTTCTGAGGAAATCACGATTCACGATTTTTATCCCGATTCTTTTTCAAGTAGTTTTTTTAAGACTATTTTGCAAATTACAAGGATACAATACAACCAAACTAATGTCCATAAAAATATACTCTTACCATGTATGTTTAGGAATATTTTAAAAGGGCTCTGGACCAGTTCAAGGAACAGAAATGAAAAACAGAAACGAATGACATTTTGCAGGAACAAAAAAAAAGAAAAAACGAAAACAAGATCAACTTTAATCATTCTAAACAGAAACGTTTACAGTTAACCGATTAATAACGTTATTTTATCGTTCTCTTTATTATATGAATTTGGGAGACAAAAATCTGTTTTAAAGGGTTACAGACAATAAATTGATCGGGGTAATTTTTAGCATCCCTAGTTTAATTAATTGTAGAAGTAATGGCAATGTTATTAAAAGGCACAATCAATATATCAATTAATCTATCCAATACAGGGCTATAGACTAACCTTTTGCCTTGGTGCACCTTTTTTTCTTATGTGCACCACGCATTGCAGTGAATGTATACAATTTTATATTTATATTAAAGATAAATAAGGCAAGAATATGAGAATGATACTTTTTATATTTTTACACCAACAAAAATATCTTGTGGTATGCACTTGTTTAATAAAAAGCTTTGTAAAATTCAACATGCAATAAAATGCCATCAAAAAAACCTAAACCGCACATCTTTTGTACAATTAAAATTAAGTTGTATACTCTGCCTATGCCTAAATCCAAAAAGCACTAAATAATTTATATATTTATAAATTACACTAATTAAACTAAATAACTATATATTACGCTAAATATCTAAAATAGGCTATATAATCTTAATCTCTGATTAAAACAAAAGTGATTGTAATGCCGCACCAAACCGCAGTGTGCACATTTTTTCCGAAGTTATGCCTTTCTTTTTGACTCTTAATTACTGTGCGTTTAATGTTAAATAAATTAATAATGAATAGGCCTATAAGTGTGTGTGTGTGTGTGTGTATGTGTGTTTGGGGGGGTGGGGGGTGGGGGGGGTTCCACTAATTGTGTCTTTCATTAGCAACTCTCTTCCAAAACCGAAAGTTACTTTGTCTGTCTGGCACTATTTCGGTTTTCAATCGAATGAAAAACCAATTTAGATTAGCCTATAGTCGAAATTTGCAGAAACTGTGTAAAGAAACCGTGAAGTGCAGCTGCAAATTGAATCTGAACGTGTCATCTCGCTCTCACTGTCATCCAGACATCGATATGCCACATAAACGCAATGTCAAAAATACAGCACTGAATTTAACAGGTATTGTCTTTCAGCGAAAAAGTCTGTCAGTAAGATATCTGTAAAAACGCAATCAGAGCCAATGTTATGTAGAAGTATAGTGTTGCCTAAACGGCTATTAAATTTCTAATAAAATTAAAACCAAAACACAGTTAATTGCATTTTCGTTTGATAAAAATATACAGAGACGAAATAAAATCAAAAGGTGGCTAGTTTGTAATTTGTTTTAATATTAATAAAAAAAAAACATGCTTAGACTATTTAAGCTTAACTGTTATATACGCTGCCAATAGGCCTTTAATAAATATTATTTTACTGTGTCCTGGGATAAAATGTACATTTTAAAATAAATACTAAATATAGCATGTCTCGCTGTCATTTAAAACATGTATTTCATAACACATCAGAACTGTAGACCTGCAGTGTGTAAACTGTATACATGGGTGTTGGTCAATAGCCAGCACATAACGCTATTAAACTAATATCTCAGAGGGAGATTATGTTAGCCTAATTTGAGAGATTTAAAAAATAAAAGACATTTTAAATAAGGAACAACACGCAAAGCGGCACAAATAAAACTGGTTGTGTATTTCAGCACTTGCCGCTGGATAGTAGATCGGACTGGCTGTGTGTAGCGCCTTTAAGCAGCCTGTCAATCAACTGCCGCTTGTGAGCGAGCGCAAAGGTACAGATATAACCAAAAGCAAGTTCATATTATAAATATTTCATTAACAATACTTATTGAAAATTCATTTAATTTTACCTCTCGAATGGATTTTTTAGTTGCACCATTAGGAAATCAGGGCACTCTATAGCCCTGCAATACTTTGTAATAAAATAAAGTTATTAACCGGTATTATTTTTTCTAGAAAACCTTTTTTTCAGAGTGTTTTGTTTAATAAGGAAGGCAAGAACAGAAACGAAAATAATATCAATTCTGCTCGAAGTGAACTCAATGGATTTTTTTCCGTTTTTAAGCCCTTTGGCGATACAACGATTTTTCTGAAAAAGTGGATCGTGCAGGAATTTTGATGGTCCACGATCAAATATCGTGTTATCACACAGCCCTACCTCCACATTGAGAGAAGTCAGCTGAGGTGGCTCGTGCATCTGTTCCGCATGCCTCCTGGACGCCTACCTGGAGGTGTTCCAGGCATGTCCCACTAGGAGGAGGCCTCATGAAGACCCAGGACATGTTGGTGGGACTATGTCTCTCAGCTGGCCTGGGAGTGCCTCGGGATCCCCCAGAGGAGCTGGAGTAATTGTCTAGGGAGAGGGAAGTCTGGGGTTCTCTCTTGAGACTGCTGCCTCCACAACCCGGGCACAGAAAAGTGGAAGAAACTGAAATGAAGCGAAAAATGATCATTGAATAATACCTTTTGTTGTTTTTAGATATTTAACTAATGTTGCACAGGGTAAATATATATTACACCACACACACACACACACACACACATACAGTATATATAGAATTTTTGTTCTTGGTTAAATATTTATAATTTATAAATACCAAGATGATTGATGTCAAACTTAATAAAATGAATAAGGTGGAGGGTAGTGAATGACAGAGTGATTTCCGTTCACGTGGATCCATGAAAATTATGGTAGTGACACTTTTTAAAGAAATACTACACATCTTTATCTGAGTCCACCATTGTTTTGGTTCTGGTTGTCAAGTACTTACAGCATGCATGCCTACAAACTGCCTTCAAAACGTCACATTAAAATAAATAAATAAACTGTACTTTAATTAAGTTCTGTAAATTGCAAGTCCTCTGCTACAGCCAGGCACATATTTAATATCTGGGTCATTTAGAGCTTCATTATTCTGAAAGAATATCTCTAATTAAAAACCCATCATAAACAACATGCGTACGACGGAAATTAATAATTGATCTAGACAGCACTTAGTGTGTTATCTCTAGACCAGTGTCCGTGAATAACCATATATGACACAGATATGCATTTTTTCACAAAGGCATGATGAAATTCAACATGCAGTGAGCGATATTTGCAGCATCATTAGGCATTATTGCATTAGGATATTCAAAATTTAGCTATACTGTAAAGTTAATTCATCAAGCATGTGAGCAGATATTTGCATATTTTTTTTCCAATCTATCAACTGATAATTACTCAGAAACGTGTCTGGGGTAGCTGTTAAATGCCGAGGAGGGTTGGTTTGGGCCATGAACTGCCAGGCCCAGCTGTCTAAACTACAAATCTTCTTAGTCCAAAGGGAGGGGGAGGAGACGAGTGGGTTGTTAAAATGGCAAGCCGTCTGTTATCATGCATGTGTTAGTATGTCTCATATAGATACATCACTGTCCCCATAGTACAATAAATCATTCTCTGGTAATTTTTTTATTCAGACATTAGTTTCCAATCGAGGTTACAAATTTAACTTGATCACCATTTCAATTGTATTATAACCAGGAATCAAATGGCATGGAAAATGGTGTGTTAGCAAGAAAGCTGAACACCACAGAGTCTATGATCAGAAGATGTCAGGCGAGTAGGATTTACTCACACAGTATGTTCTACAAAGTCTCCATTACAATCCGACCCCCAAAACCCACTCCCATCTGGGTCACGGCACCAAAAGTACCCATTTGGTTACACTTAACCAGCTCAAAGTTGGTTTCAAACCTAGGTTTCCAGCATAGTAGTCAAGATTCACACTAACAAGGATGCAAAAGACTGCAAGGATACAAACTGACCTGTAGTGTCACCTTTTAAAATCAAGTGAAGCTTACTTGCAAAGTGACTCCAGTAGCTGGTTTACATTCATTGCCCTTAAATCTCACCCCATCTGGGTCACAGTACCAGCTTTACTCACACTACTCTGAATGGGATTTGAACCAATATAGTATATCTGGGAGGCATAATAGCTAACAAGACCAAAGCCTATAGCATCAGTCAGTCATAATAGCAGGCCTATGTTGCACTCATCCCTTAAACCTCACTCCGATTCAAGTCACAGCATCAACAGAAGTCTTCTGGTTCTACCTAGCCCACAATGACCACAATTATTGAGGCCAAAGAAGTGATGTTTATTCAAACACCTATTATTAGCTGACTCAAATACACGCACTTATCTAAAATATTCTTTATTATAAGACAAAGATGGCAACACAGTGGCTCAGTGGTTAGCACTGTCGCCTCACAGCAAGAAGGTCGCTGGTTCAAGTCCAGGCTTGCATTTCTGTGTGGGGTTTGCATGTTCTCCCCATGTTTGCATGGGTTTCCTCCAGGTTTCCCCTACAGTCCAAAGACATAAGGTATAGTATAGGTGAATTGAATTAACTAAATTGGCCGTAGTGTATGTGTGTAAATGAGTGTGTATGGATTTTTCCCAGTACTGGGTTTAATCTGGAAGGTCATCTCTGTGTAAAACATATGCTGTATACGTTGGTGGTTCATTCCGCTGTGGCGACCCTTGAGGAATAAAGGGACTAAGTTGAAGGAAAATGAATGCATGAAAATAAAAAGACATTGGAAGAATATTTACCCTTCAAGATTTTTTTTTACCCCACAGTCTGGCTGTGCAACACCTCTCAACTCTAACCTTGAGTTATAAACCATGTAAACTTTATATTATTCCATGCTAGAATTTTCTTTATAAATGAGGGTACTTTCTGTGCTTTTTGCAAAGTCTACTTTGTCATGCATTGTTGCTGCTTGCATGTGTTTGGACAACCTTGAAGAAACATTGTGAATTGTTGACCTCAAGGCACAGGTACAGTTGTGTAGATAATGTGGGATCTTTGCATACAAATTATGTGCAATTACAAATACCTAGATATGTGTGTACAATATGATACAATTCTAAATAATATATTTGCTCACACCCACAGTACACTGACCCTGGAAAAGTGATGAATAATTTGGGCTTATATCTCTATCCATCTAGTTAACAACACTAATGTAACTTATCCAGATCTACTCAAACCAGCATTTGCAAAATTGGAGACAGTTTCAAAAGACCACAGTTTCTAGTGTCAATACCTCTTGAGACCAGAAGTAAAAGATTTTCTTAAACAGCCCCTACAATAGTTATAAGGTTCCATTACACTCAACCCCAAATTAATCTCCAATATGGGGAAACAAGTATGGTAACAAAGATTCATTCATTCATTTTCCTTCGGCTTAGTCTCTTTATTCATCAGGGGTCACCACAGTGGAATGAACCGCCAACTTATCCAGCATATGTTTTACACAGCGGATGCCTTTCCAGCTGCAACCCAGTACTGGGAAACACCCATACATTATCCCATGCACAGACATACACTATGGCTAATTTAGTTAATTTAATTCACCTATGCCGCATGTCTTTCGACTGTGCGGAAAAACCTGGAGGGAACCTATGCAAACATGGGGAGAAAATGCAAGCTCCGCATAGAAATGCCAACTGACCCAGCCAGGACTCTAACCAGCCCTGCGTGCTGGGAGGCGACAATGCTAATCACTGAGCCACTGTGTCACCCGGTAACAAAGATGATCTAATACTACAGCTTTTTAATAGCTGGCTAGCTATATTACCAATAATAAAATAATTTGTGAACAAAACAAAACATTTTCATCATGTGTGTTCAAGAGAAAAAAATGTCTGGAAACCTGGTGCGAATTACTGCTAACAAAAACGGTACTTCAACTAGGGAAACCGCTGTAGTTATATTTGACCTTAATAATAAACTAGTGCCTCAGAGTGGTGACAATAGCAAGTTCTAGAATTAATTTAACCAAACCACTTTAAATAATGTGACTCATTGAATTCACAATAGCTTTGTTTCCATAAATCAGAATCAGAAAGAGCTTTATTGCCAGGTATGTTCACACATACGAGGAATTTGTTTTCGTGACAGAGCTTCTACAGTGCAACAGAATTACAGACAGGACTAAAAAAACAGATAATAAATATATTTTAAAAAGTGAATGCAAATATACAAATTGACAAGTGTTTGTACAGTTATATTACTATATACAACATAATATGTGCAGCTGTTATGTGCAAATTGGCATGTAAAGTGTGTTTTTAAATAAGTGTATGTGTGAATAAAAAAAAAAGTGTATAGCAGGTAGTGATGTTGGTTCCACAATTACTATCATCAAGTGTTCATGAGATGGATTGCCTGAGGGAAGAAACTGTTTCTGTGTCGGGCTGTTCTGGTGCGCAGTGCTCTGTAGCGTCGACCAGAAGGTAAAAGTTCAAACAGGCAGTGTGCTGGGTGTGAGTGGTCCAGAGTGATTTTGGCAGCCCTTCTGCTCGCTCTGGATAAGTACAGTTCTTGGAGAGTAGGGAGGGTTGTACCAATGATTCGCTCAGCAGTCCGAAGTATTCGACGTAGTCTTCGGAGGTCAGATTTGGTAGCTGAGCTAAACCAGACAGTTATTGATGTGCAGATAACTGATTCAATGATGGAGGTGTAGAACTGTTTCAGCAGCTCCTTTGGGAGGTTGAACTTCCTCAGCTGACGAAGAAAGTACAGCCTCTGTTGAGCTTTTTTGACAATGGAGTCAATGTGAGTGTCCCACTTCAGGTCCTGAGAGATGGTGGTGCCCAGGAACCTGAATGACTCCACTGCTGCCACAATGCTGTCCATGATGCTCAGTGGGGGGAGAGCAGGGGAGTTTCTCCTGAAGTCTACTATCATCTCCACTGTTTTGAGCGTGTTCAGCTCCAGGTTGTTGTGACTGCACCAGACAGCCAACTCCTTAACCTCCTGTCTGTAAGCAGACTCGTCACCGTCCTGAATGAGGTCCAATAAATGTGGTGTCGTCTGCAAACTTTAGGAGCTTGACAGAGGAGTCTTTCAAAGTGCAGTCATTCGTGTACAGGGAAAAGAGCAGTGGGGAGAGGACACACCCCTGGGGGGCGCCAGTGCTGATTGTGCGAGTACTGGATGAGAATTTTCCCAGCTTCACCAGCTGCTGCCTGTCCGTTAGGAAGCTGTTGATCCACTGACAGACAGAGGTGGGCACGGAGAGCTCAGTTAATTTGGGCAGGAGAAGTTTTGGGATGATAGTGTTAAAAGCTGAGCTGAAGTCAACAAACAAGATCCTCACATAGGTCCCCGGTCTGTCTAGGTGTTGCAGAACATAATGCAGTCCCATATTGACTGCATCATCCACAGACCTGTTTGCTCTGTAGGCAAACTGAACAGAGTCCAGTGAGGGTTCAGTGATGTCCTTCAGGTGGGCCAGCACCAGTTTTTCAAAAGACTTCATGACCACAGATGTCAGCGCCACCGGTCTGTAGTCATTTAGTCCTGTAAGTTTGGGTTTCTTTGGTATGGGAATGATGATGGAGCGTTTGAAGCAGGAGGGCACTTCACACAGATCCAGTGATCTGTTGAAGATCAGGGTGAAGATGGGGGCCAGTTGGTCAGCACATGATTTTAAAGAGGCTGGTGTTATAAGATCTGGGCCTGGAGCTTTTTTCCTCTTCTGTTTCCGGAAGACCTGGCGCACATCATCTTCACTGAACTGAAGTGCAGGTATAGGGGAGGCGGGGGGTGGAGGAGTTGATAATGGTGATGTAAACAGCAGTTCAGAGTAGGTGTGGGGGGTTTTCTCAAACTGGCAGTAAAACTCAATCAGGTCGTTTGCAAGTCGCTGGTTGTCTACAGCATACCTGCCAACACTCCCGTTTTTCCCGGGAGTCTCCCGTATTTTAGACCCGTCTCCCGTATTGTTCTGTCTCCCGGTAAACTCCCGGAATCCGACCCCCGCTCCTCAGCATTTTGGTACAGTCCGGGCTGAAACCTGGTGCTTGTGCGCGTGCTCTTCCGGTCGCGCGCAACCTCTCCGCGCTACAGTTTGCGCGCCTCCATATCCCCAAACCTCTCACCCCTCCCGCTCCATGCTTTTAGTTCGCGCCAGTGTTGCCAACTCAGCGACTTTTCAGACCCCCCTAGCGACAAATTTTCAAAAAAGCGACTAGCGACAAATCTAGCGACTTTTTTGTGTGTTACTGGCGATTTTTATAGACTGTCGTTTGTCCATTACCGTACCGTCCCTACTCTTCTCAACGAGCTGCGGATGCCCGCCTTAGAGCACTGACAGGTGGCCCAGTCCTCGTACAGCAGCCTCTCCCACCTGCAGCCTGACTGCAGATCACTCCTCTGCGTACCAACGGCAAATGATTTAGCACCGAGAGTGTGAAGGTATTTCCCTTGTACAGTCAAACTGATCTGCTTCTCCTTTATTTTAACTATTTTAACAATTTGATTTGACCGTTTATTCTTTTCTTGTTCACAATCAGAGATGTTTTAAAGTGAGAGTTTCTGAACTTGTCTGAGTATATTACGTCTAAGAGATTACTGCAAATTCACTACTCATCTATAATGATATACTGTATTCATAGCTGTCTGAGTTTCACAGTGAACCATGGTTTCTCAATGTTGTATGCGAGTTGAGTCCTGGTAGGAATGCACACATCTTCACAGAAACTGATATAAGATGTTACAGTCTCTGTGAGCTCATCCAAATTGTTTGCAGCAGCTTCAAAGACACTCCAATCTGTGAGATCGAAACAGGCTTGTAGATCCCGCTCTGTTTCGTTAGTCCATCTTTTAACAGATCTTAATACAGGTTTGGCTGTTTTCAGTTTCTGCCTGTAGGTTGGTATGAGATCAATCAAACAGTGGTCAGAGTGCCCCAAAGCTGCTCGTTGGACAGAGCGGTATGCATCCTTTATTGTGGTATAGCAGTGATCCAATATGTTACTGTCTCTTGTGGGACATGTGACATGCTGTCTATATTTTGGCAGTTCACGGGATAGTTTTGCTTTGTTAAAATCCCCGAGAATTATTAAAACAGAGTCCGAGTGTTTTTGCTCTATCACCGTCATCTGATCAGCTAATTTCTGTATCGCCAGGCATGCATACGCGTGCGGAGGAATGTAAACACTGACGAGGATGAACGAGCAGAACTCGCGCGGGCAGTAGAAAGGCTTACAGTTAATAAACAGTCTATTCTAGATCTGGACAGCACATCTTTTTTAAAACTGTTACATCTGTACACCACCTTTCGTTAATGTAAAAGCACGTCCCGCCACCGCACGATTTCCGCGTCGATTCTTCGTCGCGATCCGCTCTGAACAGCTGATAGCCCGGTAGGTGAAGCACATTGTCCGGTATGGTGTCGTTCAGCCAGGTTTTTAAATATGTTAATTAGACCTATGGGTAAAACTGATTGAATGGGAATAAAGCATTGTTTCTATACTATAAGTCAAAGAAACTTCCTGATAAACTGGTGCCATGTATTGTAAACAAACTACAAACATGGTTCATGTTAACTAGCTAAACATATTATGCTAGCATCATGTTAGTTGGTAAATTAATTAAAAATTATTTGAGCATTTTATTATCGCTAGAAATATGCTTAATCACAATAACAAAGCATTAAATCGTGCTAGCAACATGTAGGCTACAATCATGGAAGGAATATGTTAAATCAGTAAACTAAATCATTCACTCAAAAATGATGTTTGCTGTTTGTTTGAACTACTTTTTAAAAATGAGCTGAGACAACATAATTCTTGAGTTTTTTGTGACAACTTAATTGTTTTATGGTTATTCCACTTAAATTTGTAAAAACTAATAAGTTAACTTAGTTCCTTTATGTTGTCCCAACACAAATCAATTGTGTGGAACCCAGCATTTTTTACAGTGTTCTACTAACATGCTAAGTAATGCTTTCAAAATGCTAGTAGCTTCCAAAAAAATCTTCCAATTTGTTAATAATGCTAGTAACATGCTAAACATGTTAGACATGTTAAACCATGTTAACAATGTTTCAAATCCAACATAGGCTCATTCTGAAAACATAGCTGTATACATTTCTGGAGATCACGAATTATGTAGCCAGAAGTACGTATGGCTGCATTTTGTCTTTAAAACGAACGCTACAGGGCGGTATGACGCTGTTCATTTACGTGCTTACCAGTGGACTGATTACCTTCGTATGGACGGCTTTCCCGCTGTTACCAGTTTGTCCAGTAGCTTGTCATGTATTTCGACGGACTTGAGATGCAGAGAGGAGTTGACCACGATGACGGGCTCCGAGTCCAAATCTAGAAAGTGGGTAAGACAAAAACAGAAGCCAAAAAAATAAATAAACAAGTATATAACAGGGTGAGAATGTGGTAAAATGGCTTTGAGGCAATCAGAAACACAAGATTTTTGAACGTTTTGCATTGTAAAAGATTTGACCCGAACATGACAGGAAGGTTTAGGCTTATTAACTTTCTATTATTAAGATGTTAACAGTTTTTAGTACTTATTTTTTAGCACATCCCTAATCCTACCCAATACCTAAATCCAAGTACTACCTTATTAATTTCCTGAGCTAATACTGTAGTCTTAGTCTATTATTCGTTAATAGTGTGAATTGTACATTAAAACTAGTGTTTCCTTTTATCCTACTTAGATTTGAGAATGCGTCTTTTATGAGCATTCTTAAAATTGATGAAAATCTTGGTGTTTCCATTAACCAATTTTAACGTGATATTCCAAAATGTGACAAAAAATGTTTGAGGTGGTGTGCATTACATTTGTACCAGTGCTTAGTTCTGTTATTCAATATATTGAGGCTTGAGGTTTTAGTTGTGCATCAATAAATGAATTCAATAAAGGTTTTATTCTACTGCAGGTTAGTCCCATATATGTATATCAAATTGCAAAAGTATCTATGTCAGTTGAGCACATATTCACATTTTATGATTTTATTAAGATCTTAGATTTTTGCACAGGATTTTTATTTATTTTGTATTGTTTTGCTACTCCACAATGAAGATAAATAAAAAAAAAACACCTGGCAGTTTGTGTTTTGGGCTACAAAGAAAAACCACCAAGTCTTTGAGGTTGGTTGCAGCGGTTGGTTGATATTTTCCTGCAGTCGTGTGTGGCTGTTGAGGTTGCACGCGCACATGACTCTTCTAATCACACAACCCACAACACTGATTGGACCTCAGGGATTTAAGAGTGTAACATGAGGAGACTGAGCTGATGAGTGTATTCATCACTTGCTTTGCATAGCGATTCATCCTGTCAAAATACTTACAATGTCATTAGTGCCATGTGGTGGATTTCTGAAATGAGGAGGCAACGTCCCCTGTCTTTGTAGCCTAATGTCAATGCATACTTCAGTTCAGTTTGATGTTTACACATTTCCTGGATTAAATGCATATGGAACACATTGGCCTCACACTTGGATGGGACTATAAATAAAGAACACATTTTTTTGTTGTTGATGTTACAGCTATGCTGTAAAAAATCTGCTAATTAACAGTTGCATGAGTGTATATTTTAACAGAAACTGTCTGTGATTCATGATTCACATGTGTTGTTTTGTTTATTTATGTTTGCTTGATATGCTGATGGTGTTTAACTCTACTGCTCAAAGTGACTTTTATTTACATATTTTATTATTTACAAATGTATTGTCTGGGTTGGTCTGATAAATTATGGTACACAAGTACAAATAAGTAAATAATAAGTAATATTCTGCAAGTATTCTTTGTTTTATTTTATCTAGTGTATGCAATAATGGTATTAATAATATTGTATAACTACCCTGCTGAAAAAAACAGCTTAAACCAGCCTAAGCTGGGGTGTGTTTCCCAAACAACAACATAACTCACGGCTGAACATAGTACGATGCATCGTTTGGGAAAAGAATGATGTGGTGACGAGTGTTTCCCAAAACCGTAGTTTCTCTGTTGCAGATCCGTCGTTTGAACCATGTTAGTTATAACGTAAAATGCCCATAATGATGCTCTAAACGGGGTGGCAACAACTACTGTAGAGAAGAACCCCATAATCTTTTTGTGCAAATTATATAGTTTTACACGCAAAAATTATATAAGTTTTGATAAAAACATGCACTCTTTTTCCTTTTTAATTTAAATATATGTAAACAACACATATCGGACCAATGTTTCCCTTACAAATATTATTGAGAATATACCATATTCTATTCTAAAACAGAAAATCACTTTCAAAAGCTAACTCATATTCTAATCTCATATATAAATCATATAAATAAATAAATAATGAGGCTATTTATTAATAAATAACATTTAATATTTATTATTTATTAGGAAATGAAAAAATCCTACTTTAATAATAATAATAATATTAATAATGATGATGATGGTTATTATTATTAATACTATTATTATAATTATTTTTAAGTAGGATATTGTTTTTTTTTTTTTTTGAAAATTCTACTTTTACAATTTGACACACGCAAACCACTGCAGAAATCTTCTAACCAACAGGCCCATGTCATATACAGTACAGATACTCAATAAATAGCCTACTATATATTAAAAGCATTAATTTTTCACAAGCTTAAGTTTTCACAAGCTTTGGAGCTGTAACATAAATTCCGCTTTTAAATAATAGGTCACCTATAGCTTTCGTCATGAGCCACGGCTGTGTTCAAAATGACATCAATGTTTTTAAAGTGCACTGCGAAGGGAGCGCAATTGTTAACATGAATATCGCTAAAACTGAACTGTAAAAATACTTTGAAAGCAAATTACACCCAAGAGTGATGACTTTAATGTTTTTTTTTTTTTTTTTTTATCATTCCAAGTTTAAATGTTAGAACATTCTAAATGAATAGGGCAGAGGGGGGTAACTAATAGAACACAGCCAGGAACTATGTTTCCAACTACATCTCCAGCGTGTAGTTGCGGGCATACAAGTTTGCGACGCAGTTTGTGAATGTTTGTTGGAACAACGGATTTGGAAAATGCCAAATCAATGAACTATGTTTGTAATGACGCAACTTGCGACCGTAGCTGGCTAGCGATGATTTTCGGAAATGCACCCCAGCCTGGTTTTAGAGGAGTTTTGGCCATTTTCAGGCTGGTTTCAGCCATTTTCAGCCTGGTCTTAGCAGGTCAGGCTGGGAAATGACCAGCTAATGATATAATAATATAATCAAATCTAAAACAAAAAATTGACAATATATTATTATTATTAGTAGTAGTAGTAGTAGTAGTAGTAGTAGTAGTAGTAGTAGTAGTAGTAGTAGTAGCATTTGTTATTGTTGTTGTAATGAGTTTATTTAACATGTAAAAAGGCACTAAAATTAAGTGTAACCAAAAATTCTATAAAAATAATCTGTAATAAATTGTTCCATCATGTAATTTGATGTTGCAATTATTATTATTATTATTATTATTATTATTATTATTATTATTATTATTATTATAAGCATAGCATAAAAAAGAAATGTGTATTGATTTGTTCATTGATGTAATTTGATTATGCAATAATAATAATAATAATAATAACAATAATAATAATAAATATTATTATTATTATTATTATTATTATTATTATTGTAATGAGTTTAAGCAACATGTAAAAAGGCACTGTAAAATTAAAGGTATAACAATCTGTAATAAAAATAATCTGTAATAAATTGTTTCATCATGTAATTTGATTATGCACTTGATTTATATCATTATTATTATTATTATTATTATTGATGTATTTTTCACACATAATCTGTTATACATTCTAACAAAAAAAAAGCAGACTCAGATTATTTGCAAATATGCAAAGTGCTGTGCGCATGCTGCGTAATTGCTATTTCTGTGAAACTGGCAAAAGGATATGGCTTCACTTGGCAGGGCAAGGGCAATTAAAACTTGAAAAGGCAGAAAGAAAGGGAGCTGGGGGAAAAAAATGGCACGCTTTACTCCTGCCAAAGCTGCCACATCTAGTTAACAGCTGAGCTAAAATAGCTTTGTTAGGTGTTTCTTACCCCAAAGAGACATCAGTGCTCATCAGTGCAGGCATTTAGAAAAGCAGGGGGAAACTGCAGACTGCAATGTGCGGAAAAGAGGACAATGCTTCCCAGTCTATAACAATGGACAGCTTCATCTCCATAATCCCCCTCGTCCCAATCGCAGGAAGACACACACACATCCACACCCCGGACGGCTATGTCATCGCTGACAGCTTTATTAAAAGCGAAGGGTTTAATTGCTGTGCGTTCACCAGCTTTGCCTTTCAGACTAGCGCAGAATTGTGGGAGTGTGATGCCAATTGACCCCAATGCGCTCACAGGACATCAAAGGCGGTTGTTCGCCCCGTGCGGCCGCTGGGTTTCACAGTCAAGTGATTAGCCTAGCGCACACAGCTACAATCCTGTTACACACATTCAAAGTTCAGCTGCAGGCCTTGACAACATTTGATAGACTATATGGGCTGTGGGATGAGTTATTTGGTCAGGGAAATTAAACAATATGGATGTCAAGATTGAGAAATTTTATTGTAGTTTATAGGGCAGTGCTTTTGTAAATTGCACATTTTGAATGTTTGTCTTATGTTAGTGAAATAAAATTAATTGTATCATATTTGATACACACTTTTATAAATCCTATAATTAAACAAAATGCTGATCTGATGCTAATTAATCATGGCAATAACAACATGCTAATTCATGTTACAACATGCTAAAAACATAATTAGCCTATGTGTGGCTAGTTGTAAACAAACCTACATTATTCAGGTTATCAACAGGCTAAAAATGTTATGCTAGCATCATGTTAGGGAGCATTTTATTATCGTAGCCTGCTAGAAATATGTTTAATCATGGTAACAATGCATTAAATCATGCTAGCAACATAAAATAATCCCCCCCAAAAAAAAAAAAATTCCTTTCTGGCCATCGGATATTAGGCATGGATATATATATATATACAATTGAAACCAGAAGTTTTCATACACTGTATAAAAAGGCACATAACCATTTAAAAAAATTCAGATGTTAATGTGACTAAACTCTTTCTCTTTTAGGTAAGTTAGGATTATCAAATTTGTTTCTGTTATGCTTAATAGCAGAATAATGAGAGAGAGATTTTTTTTAGATATTGTTATAACTTTTTGTTATAAAGTCAAGTTTACATACAATAAGATTATTATGCCATATTATAAAGCTCAGATGATGGTGTAAAGGTTTTGGAAGTTTCTGATTGGCTAATTGACACACTGCTTCCTTGTGTGACAACATGGGAAAATCAACAAGCCAGATTTAACAAAAAGCTAGATTACAATTTGCTAAATTACAGGAAAAAGACACATTTTTGGAGACATGTCCTGTGGTCTGATGGAACTAAGATTGAACTGTTAGGCCATAATAACCAGTGTTACATTTGGAGCACAAAGGGGAAAGCTTCTAAGCTTAGGGACACCATCCCAACTTTGAAGTATGGGGGTGGCAGCATCATGTTGTGGGGCTGCAGGAGGGACTGGTCCACTTCACAGCATAGATAGCATCATGAAGAAAGAACATTATGTAGAAATACTGAAGCAACATCTCAAGACATCAGCCAGGAATTTAAAACTTGGCCACAAATGGGTCTTCCAAACAGAGCATGACCCTAAGCATACTGCCAAATTAGTTAAAATGTGCTTTAAGGACAACAGAGTGAATGTTTTGGAGTGGCCATCACAAAGCCCTCTTCTCAATCCCATAGAAAATTTGTGGGCAGAGTTGAAAAAGCTTGTGCGAGCAAGACAGCCAACAAATCTGACTCAGTTACACCAATTCTGTCAGGAGCCAAAATTCCTTCAAACTATTGTGAGAAGCTTGTGGAAGACTACCCAAAATATTTGACCAAAGTAATACAGTTTAAAAGAAAAAGCTAAATAAAAATACCAAGAAAAAAAGTATGTAAAATTTTGACTGTCTAGAAATTAATAAAAAAATCTCAAAAAAATATTATCTCATTATTCTGGCATTTGGCAAATGTAAATGATTTAGGTAATCCTAACGAACCTAAAATAGTAAACGTTTATTATGATTTATCATCAGACATTAAAAAAAAAATGGTTATGTTCCTTTTTTTAGAGTGTATGTAAACATCTGGTTTCAACTGTATATATATATATATATATATATATATATATATATATATATATATATATATATATATATATATATATATATATATATATATATATATATATATATATATATATATCATGACGTCACACTTTACAAGTGGATAATGTACAAAATAACACAACCCTATTTCATTTTTACACATCACAATTAATACCAGTGCAGTACATTACAACATCTCTATAGTCTCAGTTTTGCTGTGTTCAACCAAACAACATTCTATTTCCATGTACTGTCTCTATATTGGAAATCTGTTTAACAGAGATCTTTTTTCAGCTTAAAGTGCAGTTTAAATGCTTAACTAGGTTGATTCACTAGGCAAGGTCAGTTAATTAGGCAGGTCATTTTTGGACAATAGTGGTTTATTCTTCTAGCCAAAATAAAATGAAAAAGACATTCTCCAGAAGAAAGAAGACATTTAAAATAGGAAATACTGTGAAAGCTCCCTTGCTTTATTAAGTACCCCATGGTGAATATTTGAAAAAAAGAATTAAACCTGTATATTGCCTAAAGCATTTGTATTGTGTGGTCTTTTTAATGAATGCAAGGTATTTGAGACATGCTGTGCCTAACATGGCCGTTCAGCCGTGACTGTATTCATCAGTCTGTCATCACAGGTGTGTGTGTTGCATCATGCCCTGCTTTATGCGCTAATGACCACTACACACTTCTTATCTGTCAAACGCTTCACAAAACCCCTGATAGCGAGCTCAACTTTTGCCTGCGAATCATCCATTACCTCATTGCGTATCATTGGGGAGGGGGATGTTTTTCTTCTGAAGGGCTTTCTGACCTCTAAAGGAGAGGTGATGATAAATGGGGCTTTAAGAGAAAACTTTGAACTTGTCCTTAGGCAGAAAAATATTACAAAGAATAAAAAAAAAATGCTTTGGTGTGCAAAAAAAAAAAAAAAAAAAAAAATCTGTAAAAGCTGCTTTATCGAAATGGATAAAGGCTCTTGTATACCTTATAATATATTTATGAATATAAATTAATAATTTTATAATGAGGTAGACAGCCTGTTACAGTAAAGTGAGCACTCTGCTATGTGACCGTATCCATTTCAAGGCACTAATTTGTTTATGAAAACAATTATTTCATCATATAATATACTCTCGACTGTCTGAGTGCATGTCAATATGGAGACGATTGTTATCATCTTGAAAACGCTATAACAGTAATCCGATAATGATAAACTGATACTTCCTCTGTTTTTATGGCATCATTTTCTGGGAGGTGCTGCAAACATGATGTTCCATAAAAACAAAGTTGTACTATAAAGATACCGAAGACCTGACCATACTGTATTTCACAAGACAAGTCGATAATATGACTGTAAAATGTTGTAAGAAGTTAACAGTGCTCAACAGAACTGCACTGTAAAACAAGTTCAGTGACTGTAAAGCAGGGACGTGCAGAGACCTTTTAAGGGGCAGGGGCTCAAATGGAAAAAAGGGCACTTTTTATTAAATAAAAGTAATAATTGTACTTTAATAAACAAAATATATTATAATGAGATTATTAAGGAGATTTCACCCTAAATTCACCATATACTCACCCTTAAATGAATAATTAGTTCAAAACTGAAAATTCTGTCACCATTTACTCACCTTTTACTTGTTCCAAACCCATTTGACTTTTCTTCTGTTGAACACACAAAGTAATATTTTGAAGAAAGCAGGAAACCTGTAACCATTGACTTTCATGGTATTTGTTTTTCCTACTCTGGAAGTCAATTATTTCAAGTTTATAGCTTTCTTTAAAATATCTTTTTTAATCTTTTATTCGTTAGTGTTCAACAAAATAAAGAAACAAAGAAATAGAACCACTTGAGGGTGAGTACATTTAAATGTTTGGGTGAACTATCTCTTTTCAATCTATTATTTTTGTTCGAGTTTTTTTTTTTCTGTTGAACAAAATAAAATATTTTGAAGAATGTAGGACACACTGATAGCCACTGACTTTCATAGCTAGCCTATATGTACATGTTTTATAGCTTCAATTGACAATACATATTCCGTGTGACTGCAAAAACAAGGGGGCAATATTTTCACTATCCAGCTGTCATTTCTCCATTACATTAGCCTGTATGCCTATGATATTTCCCCGGCTAAACTTTAGCTAACTTATCACATGGTTGTTAATCAGGAGGATGTTAGCAAGACAAAATAGCCTATTTGCTTTTTAACTTTTGGATAAATAGCTGACGTTAAATTTGAGCCTCGATCAGGTAGTCTTTTGTTAACCGTTACCTCCACACAATAAAGATGAATGACGGATGAATTTACATCGGCGGTTCTGTCGATCATATCGCGATGCTGTAACAGAGGTCAGCTAGTAATTTATATTTTACACATACTCCGTCTGCAGTGTGTGTATGGGTCAGACTGTAAAGTTATATGGCCCAGATGCAGTCCGTGTGCAATGCAGATGCAGGAGTTGGCATAGGCGCTGTTAGACGTTACTCCACTGTTGACACCTTACTTTTGAGGCGAGAATAACAATGTAAATGTCTTCGTTAGAGCATTCGCCTCGCATGTGGCTTTTCTTTCCAAATCGTCGGTTCGAGGCTCGCTTGGAGCGGCTAGACTAAAACCAAGATATACTTTAAAATTTCGTTTTTTTATTGTTTGACAGGGAAAGCGGTCAATAGAACACGCATTAACATACATATAATATATTATTATTCAAAAAATAATTATTATCCCCAGGAAAAAAGGGCATTTTCTCTCCAGGAGAAAAAAGGGCAGGGGCTCAAGCACCCAAAGCCCCCACCTCTGCACGTGTCTGCTGTAAAGACAAACACTGCTGCATGGTACTGTAAGATTTGGTAAGGCTAATGGATAGACTAAATAGTTGGTTTGAGGCAGTTTTAGATTTAAAGTGAAAACCCAAAATGTTAAATGTTTATGCATATTATGCATATATTATCACATATTGCTTAGATGATTCAACCCATTAATGGCATGGTTAAAGTATTTTGTTTTCTCCGAACATTTCAAACATGGTTTAACCCTAATTTTAACTCAACATTTTTACCAACACAAAACATTATTTGTTTAACCTACTGGTCAGTGTTAATTAAAAATGTATTTTAAATAACTAAATAGGAATAAATAACTGAAATGTTAAAAATAAAGCTATTAAGGTATTATTATTAAAAAGAGGTGAAACTGCCAATTATTAATTACTAAAAGCAATTACAGATTTATTATGTTGCTTCAATTTTCTAACATGTTTAGCGTGTTGCTAGCATGCTTAATATATGGCTAGCATGAATAAGCATATTGTCGTCTTAAATATTGCAATGAACGGAGCTTAAATGAACTTAACTAGCATTCCACATGACCACAATTCTATAGTAATTTATAGTAAATACTGTAATGTTTTCAACCCAGGCTCATATTTTAATAAAACGTAGCCCTATATGCATTTCTGGAGAGCACCAAATATGTCCCAGGAGCTACATTTTTTTTTTTGCTGTTTTTGCTTACGTGAATCCACCAGAGGCCGCTGTGTATGCTTTTTAAGATCTCAGATTTCTCTCGCTAGTGGCATTCGCGCCTGCTTTTCTCGTGTAAATCCATCAGAAACTGCTGTTGACTGACTGACCAACCGATTATCCCACCCACCCCCTTCCCTAAACCCAACCAATAGTGTTTTAAAAAACACAGATTGACCAGCAATCTGTATATATCTAATATTCACCTGCCATAGTTTGATGTCATTTTAATTTAGTTAACCTCTTAATAATGATTAAAACGTTATAGTCACTTAATAGTGTGTGTATATATATATATATATATATATATATATATATATATATATATATATATATATATATATATATATATATATATATATATATATATATATATATATACCCTACCTAGCAGTATACTTATAATCTAATGGAATTAGTTGGCAAATATATGCAGTGTAACTTAAATTCAACAAACGGACCATCAAAATAAAGTGTGACCATATATTTAAATTCATATAAGTTATTCCAAACAAAACAAATACAAACTACAACATTTCAACAAAATACTATATTTTTTTAACTAAATTTTATTTATTTTCTGTTGATTTTTTTTTCCTGGTTATTAAAATTGTATTTAACATTTTTCCCCAACATATTTATTTTGGTGTACTAATTTTTGCACTGTGCTCCTCAGTTTAGTTTTTGTTAGATTATTTCCAAATTTTGATTTGGTAGTGAATAATTTAATGTATATGCACAAATATATTATAGTAAAGCAATCTGTAGAAAATATTAACTATATATATATGGGTGACACAGTCACATTAGCGCATTTTGTATGTTACATTGAGGCTGCAATGTAATAAAGCTTTTCCTTGCAAGCAACAACTGGCAGTAAGCGCGCATTCTCTCTCTCTCTCTCTCTCTCTCTCTCTCTCTCTCTCTCTCTCTCTCTCTCTCTCTCTCTCTCTCTCTCTCTCTCTCTCTCTCTCTCGGATGCACGCGGTCAAGTACAATTTCTATCTATTATGACAAATATTTAATGTTAATAGGCCTAAATAATGGCCTATATTTTAAAATATATTTCTACATATGTAGACTATTGAGACGATCTGCAATTTCTTGTCAGCCTTCTTGCAAGCCGTATTTTTTTGTTATGTTTAAATTATTATATGTTTCAACTCTAAAAACTAATGCAGCTCACTCGCTGTAAACAGCTGTCTTATCTCAGAGCTCTTCCAGTTCTCGAAGTTGCCATAGTAGCACACAACATAATCGATGTATCTATGATCGACCTTTAAGGTTTCACAACAGAAACGTGCACGAGCAGTTATCTAGATTATTTAAACTGAACTCAGACTAGTTAGATCAAATAATCTTCAACTTACTGTTATGGAACCAATTTAAGCGTGGACGTTTAGTTTGGCTCACTGAAGTCAGGCTTTTGACTTTAATCCCCTCTTTTCTAAACAACTTTTATGAAATAGCCCCCTGTTCTTCACCAGATTCAAACCCCATCGTCACAGTCAGCTCTTCTCTGCGTCTCAAGTCCACTGACATACGCTGTGAGCCACTGGACAATCTGGACTAAAGACACTGGTAATAGCGGGAAAGCTGTCCACACCACAGTAAGCAGTCAGCTGGTAAGAGCGAAAAGAAACGGCGTCATAACGCCTCGTGGCATTCGTTTTAAAGATGAAATGCAGCCAAACGTACTTCTGGCTACATAATTAGCAGTCTCCAGAAATGTATATTGGGCTACGTTTTCAGAATGAGCCTATGTTAAATGTTTTTGAATCATACTATAGTAAACTGTATTATACTAAAATTATAGCATTTACAACTTTTGTAAATGAATGTTACAGCATACCACAGTATTAGTGATGTTTATCAGTTAAAATGTAATAAATAATGCAGTATGCTTTTATTTTTTACTACAATAAACTGTGGTTTATTTTAGAATAATATACTATGATATAGAATGTTAATAGCATGAATGAGCATGTTAAAAGGTAGATTAGACATATTAGATAAAACAGAAGTGTAAATAAGTCTAGATGGCATAAACATACCATCCCATTATTGCACTGAACATTTTTAAGCCAGATTCATTCTTCACCAGCCTCAAACCCTGTCGTTGTGATCAACTCCTCTCTGATTCTCAAGTCTGCTGATGTACATGGTGAGCTAACTGGACAAACTGGTAACAGCGGGAAAGACGTCCATACGGAGGTAAGCGGTCAGCTGGTAAGCGAGAAAAGGAACAGCGCCATACCACCCCGTATCGTTCATTTTAAAGACAAAATGCAACCATACGTACTTCTGGCTACATAATTTGCGATCTCCAGAAATGTGGGCTTTGTTTTCAGAATGAGGATATGTTTTTTGTTTTTAAACAGACGTTTGAGTCAATATATGGTCAGACTCTGACAGCTATTCATAATTGCTAATTTTCCAAGTAATATGATATGTTTCATTGTTATAGTACACATAAACCAGACACACTTTATCTGAGAACATATGCGATATGCACTGCCATGTTGTCCTGTGCAAAGGTTGAACTATGTCTGAACCTCAAAGACGGCACATGCAATATAGATAAGAATGAAAATGTCCTTCTCCTTGCCAATAACAAGGCGAAGCAAAGAACAAAACAGGAGACCTTGACAACAAACTCCAGGTGTGCTAACAATAGACCACACTATACAGTACACGGGGAAGAAAATGTGGACACTGTGTTTATTCCCAACTATCATTTCACCTGTGAAACATATTACCATTGGTGGAGAGTGTGTTTTTAAGGGCAGTTCCTGTGGACTCTGAACCCTTGGGAAAGACTGCACCCCACAGAGTGTTTGTTAGACAGACTGCGAGAAAAAGAAAGAGAGAGAAACAGACAGATAGACAGACAGACACAGAGAGAGAGAGAGAGAGAGAGAAAGAGAGAGAGAGAGAGAGAAAATCACCATTAGAATGTCCTTCTGACCTTTCAGCTCTAATTGACTCATGGACTCATGGGTGTGCCAGTCTATAAAGGAGGCGAGTTAAGGCGCATTGTTGGCGCTTTGATATTTAGAGAAACTAAAATAGATTGGTCAATTGACCAGCAGAAAGCAGGTCTAAAATCCAGAGCAGAGCAAATTAGTTGTGCGTCTTAAACGCTTACACATTGCTTAATACACACACGATGTACAACAATACGCAAATATCTTTACAAATTAAAAAGAATTAAAGGATTAAAATATTAAAAAATATATTATTATTTCATAATAAAATTATTATATTATTATTATTTTCTACATAAATATAAAAACCACTACCTTCATGCCTTCTTCATCTCTGGCGCTTTTTTTTTGTTTATTCATGACAATTTGCATTTGTATAATGTTATTATTATTATTATTTATTTATTTATTATATGCATCATTTTTTTGTTTTAATAAAGAAATGAAGAAATGAAACACTTTTCACACAGGGCTTTGTATTTTTGTATTTTGTTTTCCCTTAATAAAAACCTTCATTTCATAACTGCATGATGTGCTTTCTTTGATTAATATTTAAATTAGTTTGATGTTCTCAAATATTAAAGAGTGACAAACATGCAAAGAATAAGACATAAGGGGGCAAATACTTTTTTTTCACATCATTGTATATCTAATTTGCAAAGATCTGATTCTTTCTTTACTTCAGTTTTCTCACCAATATAATTTTTTGTTTTTTTTGCAGATTTTTTTTAGTCTAAACAAGGACAATCACTACAAAAAAACTTGAGCAATTTGGCGCAATAGCCTAGTGGTTAGTGCACCGACATATGGTGCAGTAACACGTCAGGGTGTCCAGAGTTCGAATCCCGGCTCGAGGACATTTCCCTACCTCTCTCTCTCTTTCCAACTTTGCTTTCTGTCTCAATACTGTCCTATCTAATAAAGGCAAAAAAGCCCCCCCAAAAAAAAGAATTTGAGCAATTGAACACCTCCATAAATGTTTAAATGCTCTTCTTGGAACCATAGATGCAAGTAAAGAACCTCTGTATTTATCAGTGAGTCATGCATTGTGATAGGAGCTTGTAAATTCCAATGATTTCTTGCAAGATAGGCAATATGCATCATCCCATAGTAAACAGAGTGGGCATGCTGTCTGGTCTCAAAGAACACAAAGCAAATTCTAAACAATAAGCACATGGTGATTGTAATTCAGGCTATGTACTGTACAGCAACAATTATACAGTCTCTGTGAGGCCACAACAAAATTATGCCTTTTGAATGTCAATGGATTCTGTTGCATGTCTTCCCCTGTCATCTGTTTAATGTCAAGGCAACCAAAGTGGGTGCTAAACTGTTTTTTCCTGCCAAGATTTTTTTATTGTTTGTCCACACACCAGAATCTTGTGCCATCAAATACAAACCAGATGGTTTCTGACACATGTTACAGCCTGAAAACATCACATCCTATCAGTCTCTCTCCCTCTCTTTCTATCACACACTCTCCCCAGATTCACTTTTCGCAGCAGGCTGTGTGTGCTGTTACCTTCCTGAACACACACTGCCCTTGAGCTAACGACAGCAAAGAAAACTGCTGCCTGAACATTTATTCAACACCTGAGATGTCTTCATCCCACATGCCAAAGGCTCCCCTTCCTGGCTCAGACTATACTGCAAATATAGGCCACTAAGGTTCTTCAACCACCCCGCTTGGTCTTTGTGTCATCCACAAACCTGCTCACTCTCTAATTTAGACGTCTTTGAGCATTTCCCCCTCCCCCTTCGATTGAAGCATGTGAGTTTCCAGCAATACACTCATCCTTATGCTAGCAGCGCCAGCTCACTCACTCTATATGTGTCCTACTTTCCGCAGCCCAGCATGAATAATGTGCAGCAAGTCTCATGAAAGAATCATCGCCAGCGATGAATTATTGATCCTACAGAGAAATGTAAGTGTAGGTTACAAAGTGTGTTTACCCACACAAAGTTAAGCGCTCTGCTTTATTAATCAATGCTATCTGAATCTGTGCAAGAGCCTGATCTATTATTGCTTCATTCAGCCAGTGTAACAAAATGAAACTTTGGCCATTATATTAATGGTCTCAAATGGACACATAGCACAGGAGGAGTAAAAAGGCACTTGTGCAATTCCCATGAGAGCATTATAGGAGCTTTGATAATGATGGAATAAAGAGTATAGTGAAGTTGTTTAGAAACCAAAAGCTCAGATCTAAATATTCTAAGGCCCAATCACAGTTCTGTTTTATTCACCTTCACCTATGCTTCTCCTTTGAATCAGACTGTATAAAAAAACACATAATCATGTCTGCTATAAGCAAGAAACAAACTCTAACTTGCATCACTGTTTACTTGCACAGTGTTCATATTTTCATAAACATAACCTCAAGAAAACAACCAAGTAACTAATTTGCATTATGTACTTATACCAGATAAAGCTAAAAGAAGAAAATTCCCTGCCCCTGAACATTTATTTCTGATGTGGTATGCTGTCAAGTCATTCAGACAAGTCAATAGGATATGAGGTATCATGGAGTCATGCAGTTAATAGTGTATTACTAGCAAACTTTTATTTATTTTTTTTGCTTTAATCAGTATTATATCATAGTACAAGCTTTTCTGGAATACTTGATTCTGATTGTTCAGTCACAACATTTCAAGATATGTTGTTTCCAGATAACAACCACAGAAACACAGACTCCTACACAGAAACAATGAAAACACAGGCTCCAACAGGTACTTTGAATCATCTTGTTCATCACTGAATATGTTCACATACATGTAAATGTTTGTCTGTCACAACACTTGACTTTGACTTTTTGGTGCCATCTGGTGATTGAATAATAAGTAGGTTCGTGTATGATCCATACAATTTCTGTAAGCTTTGCATATTATTTAAAGAATCAATAAACTATTACTACTCAGAACAAATTTTTGCTATCCATTTTTGTTTTGCAGCAAGTAGCCATGTAATAAATAGAATAAAGTATATTCAGGCCAATGTTTTTTGCAAAATAAGTCTAGAGTCTAAGTCTTGTATGTTATATTAGGGCAGGGGTGTCAGACTCCAGGCCTGGAGGCAACAGCCCTGCACAAGCATCAATCTTAATTAAACACACCAAAGCAAACTAATTAAGTGCTTTTGAGTTGTTTGAAACCTATAGGTAAATGTGTTGCAGCAGGGTTGGAACTAATCTCTGCACGGCTGTAACCTTCCAGGAATGAGTTTGACTCCCCTGCATCCACTTGTTCTATGTAGGGGTAAATTTTGTAGCTGTAGGTAGGGAAAAACCCTAGTTTTATGATCAGTCTATGCAAGACATCTGATTCAAAGGGGCCTGACACATGGACAAATCTGTTGAAGAACGCAATTCACCTAAGAGTCGACCTAAAGTAATTTTAAGTAAAAGCTGGTTTGTTTCCAGGAGTGGATTACTAGGGTGGGGTGGTTCACTGTTGCCTCAAAGTAAGAATTCAATATGAGTTCTGGTTGAGACTAGAAGCATCTCTGTCTGGAGTTATATATGTTCCTTGTGTTGGTGTTAATCAGATATTTCAGTTGTGCCCGACCAGGTTGTTACTGTGATAGCATAGGCTCAGCTTGGCTCCTACATACCCACATACAGTATGTGAGGGCACCACAAAATGTCTTTGAAATGTCAATACATTATGTTAGGCTTACCTTGTCACCTTTTTAATATCGAGGAAACCAAAATGGCTGATGAAATGTTTGCAGTGGAGTAATTGGAACTGTTGTGCATCAACTACCTTCTAGACACAATTAATAAATACAGAAACACAAGTATGCATTTCTGCTTAAGGACATTTAGTTCCCCTTCGGAAGGGGAACTTCAATGCTATGTGGAAACTTCCACTATGGGGATTTCATTCAGAAAGCCAATCATCTGAAAGACTATGTAAACGGGCCAATGAAATGCCAATGAGTTGGCAGCTTCAGCTTGCGCACCTGATGCTCGTTGCAATTAACTTGCTATAAGAGCACCTGTGCGAGCAAAGCCAAAGCATCATTTTCACTTCAGAGACTTCAACAGCCTTCTGAGAGAGTCGATGAGGGTTCCTCCAGCTGAGTTTCAGACAGAGAGTGAACGAGAGCGATCTCCCAGTCCAGAGTGTGTGACACGCAGCGGCAGATCATCGAGCTGGGGTCCTGGCGTCCTTTGGGTCCGGTCCTCCAGAGCGGTATGTATTGTTGTGAATTTCCTAAGACGTCGCTCCGACTGTGCGTTTCTGGATGCGGTGGTTTCCTGTCCTCGGATGATGGGCACGAGCACTGCGTTTCATGTCTGGGGGTCCAGCATGTTAATGCGGTGCTCGCGGGCAGTGCATGCCATCACTGCGGTGGCATGTCTGTTGCGCAGTTAAGATCGCGGCTCGCTCTTGCAAAAGAGCCACCCACCCCAGTTGTCCCCCGCTCCGCGGTGGGCACTCGGGCAGATCTGAGGGTTACAGTGGGAGTAAATCTGCCACCCTCGGGCTTGTGGACCTCTCACTCCTCCACGCGCTCCTTCCAAGCTTCGAGTGAGAGAAGCGCTCCATCCTCGGATGGCCGCCCTCTCACTTGATGACACCGAGGCTCAGATGTCCACCGCTGCATCGGAGGTTGGGCTGTCATGGTCTGATGAAGGATCCCCCCCCCCCCTCCCTCGGGAGTGAGCGCGGCGGCGGCCGATCTTGAAACAGACATGATGACCGTGCTTTCCCGGGCTGTTTTCGGTCATGGGTCTGGAGATGGTTTATCCCCCAGCCCCGCGGCCGGACCGACTATATGGGTGTATGTGGAGGATTAAAAGGCAAGACCTTCTAGCCTCCCATCCCTCTCTTCCCGGAAGTGCACAGTGGGCTCACGCAGGCTTGAGGGCACCTTTCTCTGCCTGATCTGCGTGCGCCTCCGCCTCACCACCTTTGATGGTGGAGCAGCCAGGGAGTATGAGTCGATTCCCCAGATTGAGAGTGCCATCACGGGCCCGCGTGGTGCCTCCTTCTGCTGGAGTCAGTCTCATCTCCCGTTCAAGGCGTGTTGGTCTTCTGCCTCCCGAGCCAGAGCCCACACAGCCGCGGGCCAGGCTGCTTCCACCCTAAACGCTAGGGTCCATGCGCCCGCGCTGGCCCAGCTGCAGGAGGGTGGTTCCGACCCAGGCTGGTTACAAGCCCCGCACCGCACCCGACTGAGCTCCACGGACCTCAAGTCCGCTGCGCGGGCCCTGGGATGGACGATGGCCACATTAGTGGTCCAGGAGCGCCACCTCGGGCTAAACCTGGCAAAAAATATGCGCGGAGTCGACAAAGTTCACTTTCTTGACTCCCCCATATACCAGTCTGGCCCTTTCGGCGACACCGTTGGTGGATTCACCCAGGAATTCACGTCGGTGCAGTCGGATACGATGGCCATCCTTCGGCGGGGATGTAAGACCCCTCGCCCCCCCCCCCCCCCCCCCCCACCCCGCCGAACCATCCACATCCACATCCACTGCTCGTTGCCCAGAGCGCCCGTCTTCGAGTGATGCTCCGCCCCGCCTGCGCCTCCGGCCAGCGGCAGCGCCGAGCACCTCGCAGGCGACCAGCGCTCCCCGTCCCAGGGCGCCGTTAAGTCCGGTTAACGGACCACAAAGCGCTCCTGAGACGGCCATCTGGAGAAGAGGGAACTTGCTCTCTCCCCGGTGGGGGGCCGGGCTCCTCAGAGAGAGAGCATCTTTCCCTTCCCTGGATGTGACAGCCCGAATACTGCCAGTCTGGGACGCGATGAAAAGCCTTCCAGCTCGCAGGATCGGCGCACTTCGCCAGTGGCTCACGGGGTCTGGGAGGACGGTCTCCTTTCTCTCACATCTCCAGCCCTCTCCTCCGGAGTCTGAGTGCAAGGTGAGTGAATCTCTCGCCTCCAGCTCTTCCGTGGGACCCCATCGCTCCCCGGATCAGCACTCCCACTCCGCGCTGCCCCACTGCTGGTACGTCAGCGATTGTAGCGATGCAGTCATTAGCGAGGGCTGTGCCTGCCTGGTTAGCGCAGCCCAGCCCTTTGCGGTGGCTCATACGCACGATCAGACTCGGCTACGCGATTTGATTCGCGAAACGGCCTCCCAAGTTCACGGGGTGTATGTCACCAGGGTCAGCCCTGTGCCAGCCCCTGTCTTGCGAGAGATTGCTGTCCTCCTGGCGAAGGATGCAATCTAACCGATCCCTCCAGCCGAGATGGAGAGCGGGTTTACAGCCTGTACTTCATCGTACCCAAAAGAGCGGTGGGTTACGGCCAATCCTAGATCTGCGCGTTTTGAACCGCTGTCTGCACAAGCTGCCGTTCAAAATGCTTATGCAGAAGCGCATCCTCCGGTGCGTTCGTCCTCGGGATTGGTCTGCAGCAATAGACCTGAAGGACACGTACTTTATGTCTCCATGCTCCACGCCACCGTCACTTTTCTGCGGTCTGCATCGAGTGAGCCTGACAGTACGAGTCCTCCCCTTCGGGCGCTCTCTGTCTCCGCGGTTCTTCACCAAGCTCGCGGAGGGTGCCCTAGCGCCCCTTCGGCTCGCGGGCATCCGCATACTCAGTTATCTCGGCGACTGGCTGATTTTAGCCCTCTCGCGGGAGCAAATGACTATGCACAGAGATAAGGTGCTCCAGCACCTCCACCTATTGGGGTTTCAGGTCAACCGAGAAAAGAGCAAACTCGCCCCCGTGCAGAGGAACTCTTTTCTCGGGTTGGAGCTGGACTCGGTCACCATGACAGCACGCCTCTCCGGAGAGCGCGCTCAGCTAATGCTGAACTGTCTGTGAGAGTTCGACAGCAAGATAGTGGTCCCACTGAAATTCTTTCAGAGGCTCCTGGGGCATATGACATCCGCAGCCGCTGTACGCCGCTCGGATAAATCCATATGAGACCACTTCGGCACTGGCTTCACGATCGAGTCCCCAGACGCGCATGGCACGCGGACACACACCGAGTGACTGTCACTGCGCTGTGTCGCCGCGCCCTCAGCCCCTGGAACGACCCCTCGTTCCTACAGGCCTGAGTGCCTCTAGGACAGGCGTCCAGACATATTGTCGTTTTGACAGATGCTTCCAGCACTGGCTGGGGGGCCGTGTGTTGCGGGCATGCAGCTGAAAAAACCCAGTTGCATTGGCATATCAATCACCTAGAGCTGTTGGCAGTGTTCCTCGCTCTCCGCCGTTTTTTACCGGTGCTGGAGCGACAAAACGTACTGGTCAGGACGAACAGTATGGCAGCGGGGGCGTATATCAACCGTGTGGGGGGTATCCGCTCTCGCAGCATGTCTCAGCTCGCTCGCCGTCTGCTCCCCCGGAGTCATACGCGGCGCAATCGCTGCATTCCATTTTTTCCCCACCGAGCTCTCCGTGCAGCCCTTTCGCTCTCACGGCAGTTTCGCCTGGGAAAATAGAGACTCCACCCCCGACTGTCCAGCTGTTCTGTGCTGCGCCTTTCTCTCTCTAACTCAGAGATTCGTGCGCTCTCGCTTGAGTTCCCCACTTGGCGAACCCTGCAGAGTCCACTGGCTACACAGCTGGCCTCGGGGCGTGCATCATACGCATTTTTCCAGTGAGCCTACTCGCACAGAGTTGTAAGTCAGGGAGGTCGAGGAACAGCTCTCGTATTGCGCCTCTCTGGCCCAATCGGACCTGCTTTCAACTCTCTCCTCGTGATGGCCCCTCCCTGGCACATCCCCTGGAAACAGGGGACAGGCACCGTTTGGCACCCGTGCCTAGATCTATGCTTCGCGTACAGTTCATAGATGGAGCGCGGAGGACTTAGGTGACTTACCGATTAGGTGGTTAACACTGTCACTCAGGCTAAGCACCCTCTACGAGGCATGCCCACGCCTGAAGTGGAGTCTATTCGCTGTGTGGTTACCTTTTTCCCCGAGAAGGAAACCCCGAACATGCCAGATCAGAGTGATGCTATCCTCCTTCAGTTGACTGGAGCCAAGGCTGTCCCCTCCGCTCTGAGGGGTTGGCGTAACGATCATCCCCGCTCTAAGGATGCGGCGATGGCGGCGCGCTGGGAAGTATCGTCTCATCATCCAGTTCCCAGAGGAACGAGACATGAATATTAATTTTCCTGTTTCCCTCTCATACCCACTTGGAGATCTCTCTTAGGAGAGGTCTGCTCGATCACTCGACTCAGTATCTTAAGATTTCTGTCCAGGTAGCGAGATTTATTAATCTTGAGGGGAGCCGATTCCTCACGCGGTGAATGAGAAATTCGGTTAGGTGTTGTAAAACGCTTGCTGCGCCATTCTCTCTAACATGGAGATACGTGCGCTTTTTTCGCTCTGTCAGTAAAGTTCCCCGCTGGCGAAGCCTGCAGATATTCCTCCAAGGCCCCCAGCATCTGACTCAGCGGAGGAGTCAGGCGCTGGCCCGTTACGTTGTTGGTATGCCCGCTGGTCAGCCCGCGTTCTGGGTATAGGTGCCCGCTATGTGCGATCCCCACTAGGCGATCCCATATGCTTATACTGCCACGCTGCAGTCCCCCCTCACAGGCGGACCCGTGTCTTCCCTCACCGCTAACCATCTTATATTCATATGCGTACTCCCCCTTCTCAGGGCTAGTCCATATGCTCTCTCGCCACCAGTCTCCCCACTTGGGTAGCAGGTGGCCTCCGCAGCGTCCTCCCTATCGGGACTGCACGCTTTCCCAACGTACTGTCGTATTACATTCCTAGAAATCATTCTAGACACATTTGCGGCTCCCGAAAAATATATCTAAATCCGTAAATCTTCTGTTGAAGTGGGATAAGTAAGGGCCAGGGAACACGTTGGAAGACCGCGCCTCTGGTGACGCAGGTGCGCTCACGCTCTTTTGCCTGGCAAACCTCTCATCGGTGGCGAAGGTAAGGTTCAATCATTATGGCGTTTTCCAAACATTTCCCCATAGTGGAAGTTTCCACATAGCATTGAAGTTCCCCTTCCGAACGGGAACGCTCTGGTTACTAAGGTAACCCTCGTTCCCCGAGGGGGGGAACGGAAATGCTATGTTCCTTCGCCATAATGATTGCCCCTTAGCTGTTGAGGTGAAAGTCTCTTCCGCTAAAAAAATGATGCTTTGGCTTTGCTCGCACATGTGCTCATATAGCAAGATTAATTGCAACGAGCATCAGGTGCGCAAGCTGAAGCTGCCAACTCATTGGCATTTCATTGGCCCGTTTACATACTCTTTCAGATGATTGGCTTTCTGAATGAAATCCCCATAGTGGAAGTTTCCACATAACATTTCCGTTCCCCCCCTCGGGGAACGATGGTTACCTTAGTAACCAGAGCGTTTACTTGCTACTAAGACTTTTTTTCAAGATGTAATGGTCAAAACCGTGTGATTTTTCCCCCTTTTCCTCTAAATTAGTTATAGCTAACACTGTTCCTGAAGTGATACACTCAACATAGGCTTATTCTGAAAACGTACCCCTATAAACATTTCTGGATTTATGTAGCCAGAAGTATGTATAGCTGCATTTCATCTTTAAAACGAACGCTACGGGGCGGTATAATACCGTTCCCTCTCGCACTAGCAGCAGACTGCTTACCTCAGTGTGAACAGCTTTCCCACTTTTAGCAGTTTGCCTGGTGGCTCCCTTGTCCGGTGAGAGAAATTTGAGATCTCAAAAAGCGTACACAGCAGCCTCTGGCAGATTCACAAAAACAAAAACTGCAACAAAACCTCCTTGGACGCATTTGGCACTTTCCAGAAATGTATATATCCGGTCGTTTTCAGAATACAATACCTTACTGCAGATTTCAGTTCCATCCCTGCTTCAAAACAACCCGCATTCTATGGACACACTTTAAGCCCAGGACACACCAACCAAATGTCAAAACCTGAACACATTAAATGGATGACAGCCAACTCTAACAAGAATGTACTAGTGCTGCACACATACAATAGATAAACAAAGCAACAGAGAGACCAAGCAACACTCCAGAGATAATCTGATTATTCACATAGTTAGAAAACATTTAGTAAAATGCAATGAAATGACTGCTGACTCATGACTATTTTATCACTTAGTCACATGTTCTTGTGCACTGATTTGTAACTGGACAGCCAATCAGTGTGCTCTCTTTCACAGATGGTCAATGGCGATTTTACACGATGAATCGGGCAAACTCTCTAATTTGAACCCGATGCCAAACAAACTAGCCTGACAGATACTGATGGCATTTATGTGCACTTGTGGTCATCATGTGGCATTATGTTCACGTTACATTCGGAACGCTATAACTCTCCAGGAGCTTGACTGAACACTCCTGCCCTAGAGACTCTCCAAATTTGGAAGTGAGACTAACCATGTTCAGCCAACTTTTTACTGTCAGGATAAATTCTGGGCTGCATTACTGTTTATTCTTGCCAAAAAATCACCCACAGGCAAGAAAGTGCTGTACTATGAGCCTCTTTGAACAATATGATGGTTATAACTTGGCTTTAGCTTCCTCAAAGTGTTGACAATCAAAACTGTACCAAGTACAAATTGTTCCGTTTCCAAGCAGTTGTTTCATCTTAACTTAACTGCACAAAGCCAGTGAATCAGATTGAAATTGGCTGCTCTTGACAATTTTCTTTCTGATATTCATCAGATGGTCATTCAATGATCTTCGAGGGTGGACCTGAATGAAGATGAATTTGAAATTAATTTGGTTGTTACAGACATCGGGAGCTATAACCAACTGCCGCCAACAGATCTTACCGATAATTGAGAAAAAAATCACACTAAGTTAAGAAATGAGATTCTAAATAGTGAAGTGTTTCCAAGCAGTATGTTTTTGGTTGTATCTGCACCATTTCTGCTTCAAAGCAAACCTGTTGTAAGCCACTACTTTATGTATTGTTTTTGTATCCCTCCCAGTTTCTTTCCCTGCAGTATCCCTGCATTAGCCCAAAAAGCGCATATAGACATGTCTAGTAATGATATTGTTAGATTTAAACAATGAATTCTGCTTGTGAGCACAATGTTTTCTCCAGTTTTCCAGCTGGAAGATAATTATAGATCTGAGGAATGGAAATCTACAGGATCTTCTGAGATAATGAAGAGGTACAGAAGTGCTGAGTTTGTCTAGAGAAACGCCTTAATGCCATTAACAACACTGGCATGCAAATGCAATGCAAATTCTCAAAAATCTTTAAAAAAAAAACACCATAGTCATCAATTTAAATGGAGATAAGGTATCTTTACTGGGTTCAAGGAGAAGGGAAATATCCCCCAGAAGAAATATTAGAGGAACAATAAAGTATTTTATAGAGTAAACAAAAAAGAACACTCTGACAAGAAACACAAATTTTTAAATAAAAATTTAATTTATTGTTTTCTATTATTATTATTATTATTATTATTAATACATTTTAAATATATTTTGTTCCTCAAGGCCATGCTGTATTTATTGCACATATAAACTTGATCTATTACAAACATGCTCACATATTTGTATTGTGCACATGGCATTATATTTAATGAATTTACTAAAACAATCATATAGATTTCAGAATATAAGACTTCTTTCAAAAGGTCATTTCTTTAAGTCGTACTTTAAGCGCAGAGTTCTTAGACTGAATGTCCACTGAGAGCAGCTGCCACTTTGCCTGTCAAAATTATTATAATCCAACTTCATTAAATGATAAAGAATTTATTTTTAAACATTTAACGTTCCTTCTCAAGAATGTACTTTTTAAAGACCTAAATGTCCTTAGTCATTTGATGAACTCCAATTGACATCATACGTAATAACCCAGAAACATCGAGCAATTATAAAGTTACTGCATACTTTTTTTATGAACAACATTTGATTTTATATGTTAATTTTATGGTACCACTTTACAACAATGTTGTATTGGTTAATGCTAGTTAATGTATTTGCTAACATGAACAAACAATGAACAATATATTCAGTACAGTATTTGTTCATGTTTGTTAATGAAAATACAGTTGTTTATTGTTAGTTCATGTTAACTCACAGTGCATTAACTAATGTTAACAAGCATGGCTTTGGTATTTAAAAATGCATTAGTAAATGTTGAAATATGATTAATAAATGCTGTATAAATATTTTTTATTATTAGTTCATGTTAGGAACTACATTAACTAACATTAACTAATGAAATCTTATTGTAAAGTGTGACCTTTTTTATTTTATTGCTTGTTATTGCTGTTACTGTTTATTTTATTAACATTGTATGCCACATTTTTTTTCTCAATTAATAATTATTCATAATTAGCAAACATGATATTATATAGGTTGTTGATGTTACGTTGGATTTTCACTGACACACAAGACAAAATTTTAATATAATTATTGATGTCGTCATTTAAAATCATTAAACATGTCTTTGCCTTCCATGGAACTCTTGTAAAAAAAAAAAAAAAAACTGCTGTGTTATTACATGATTTGAATTTTTTGTGGTGTGACTGTCTTCTAGCATAGTTCAAAAAATTACGGCTCCTATAAATAAAAAAAAAAGTTGTAAAAATCCTTAATAAACATCTCAAGTCTAATTTGGCAAGTGTCAGTTTTAGTAAATGGCAATATTTATTTTTTCATCCATATTTCTAAAGACAAAGGAACTTGATACATTTACTCACTGGAAACCATGGTGTGACATTATATGCTAATTTGAAATTAGCAATTTCAGTGACGTTAATGGGCTATATGCACAGCTAGTGTTTTTCAGCAAATGATAAACTTCAGATAAAAACTTAATGTGACTATTTTCAATTTCATAAGGTTCCTTTTACAGCATAGACACATTCAGTTCAGCATTCATTTAGTTCAAGTGTAAAACGAGATGAAAGACCATGTAGCGCTAGCGCCGTCAGTACCAGCAGGCTAGCGCAGAAACTCCATTGAAAATGGGTAAAATCAGCATATAGGCTCATTCTGAAAACGTAGCCCTATGTATATTTCTGGAGACCGCAAATTATATAGCCAGAGGAACGTATGGATGCATTTCATTTTTTAAAACGAACGATATAGCGGAGCAGTATGACGCCGTTCCTTTTCGTGTTTACCAGCTAACTGCTTACCTCCGCATGGACGTCTTTTCATGCTGTTATCAATTTGTCCAGTTAGCTCGTTATGTACGTCAGAGGACTTGAATTTCAGAGAGGAGTTAACCAAGAGGACGGGGTTTGAGTCCAGTGAGAAACGGTTCCTGAAAGGGGGTAAGACAAAAACAAAATCCAAAAAATTAAAAAAACAAATAAATAACATGGTGAGAATGTGGTAAAATCTGAAAATGTGGTTAAATCAGGCATGGGTGGGTCAATCAGTGCTTTTGAAATTACTATTGGTTGGGTTTAGGGAAGGAGGAGGGTGGGTCAGTCAGTCAGTCGACAGCGGACTCTGGTGGATTTACAGCACAGCAGATGCGAATGGCACTCGCGAGAGAGATTTGAGATCTGGTGGATTCGTGAAAACAAAAACTGCAAAAATAACATAGCTCCTTGGATGAATTTGGTAGTCTCCAGAAACGTACATAGGGGTATGTTTTCAAAATGAGCCTGGGTTGGGTAAAATAAACTGTTATATTTTAAAAACAATCAATGCAATTTAATGCAGTGCTTCTTGTCTGGTCTGAGACCCACTTCATGTCATATATCTATCAGGCAGTGAAGATCACTGATTTTTAAAAAAAATCATACCTTAAACGTGGTGTATTTATAATAGAAAGACAGATCACCAAAAACACTGAGGCTGGCTGAAATTAAAAGTTTGTGTGTATATACCCACTATATATACTGTGTATATATATATATATATATATATATATATATATATATATATATATATATATATATATATATATATATATATACCCAGTTAGTAGAAGGACCCCATTCAACATCATGTGATTGAAGCCCTCTGTGAAGCCTATGTGGCAAATTAATTTTTGTCTTTTTTTTCTGAATATTTGACATATTTATTTTTTTTGGAACCACTATAAAAATTGCTACGTTTTGTTGTCCTTTTGTGTGACATCTTAGTTTATTGAAAAATGTTAACTAGTTTGACTAGTGAAAGAGAAAAAAAAAATCATAATTTCATATAAAATAAATAACATTATATAAAGACAAGTGTCACACCTTGCTACCCACTGCACTGTGATTAGAAATCATTATAAATATATTTCTTTATTTGAAAGTTTTAAATACATTTATGGTGACGCGGTGGCGCATTAGGTAGTGCTGTCACCTCACAGCAAGAAGGTTGTTGGTTCCAGCCTTGGCTGGGTCAGTTGGCATTTCTGTGTGGAGTTAGCATGTTCTCCCCGTGTTTGCGTGGGTTTCCTCCGGGGGCTCCGGTTTCCCCACAAGTCCAAACACATGCGGTACAGGTGAATTGGGTAGGCTAAATTGTCTGTAGTGTATGTGTGTGAATGAGTGTGAATGGAGGTTTCCCAGAGATGGGTTGCAGCTGGAAGGGTATCCGTTGCGTAAAACATATGCTGGATAAATTGGCGGTTCATTCCGCTGTGGTGACCCCAGATTAATAAAGGTAGTAGGCCGAAAAGAAAATGAATGAAATACATTTATTGTGTTTTTCTTTCTGCAATAAAGGAATATAAACAGGTCCTTGGTAATCATTTATTAAGTCATACAGTTTTATATGTCTGTTTATTTTGTGATAAAGAAATATAAATGGGTGTTTTTTTCAATTTCAATGTAGTTAATAAACCTAAGTCAACTAAAATATTTTCAAGCTGTAGCAAGTGTTAACATAAAAGTTTTAAATACTGTAATATAAATAGTATATTACTGTACTACTGAATAGTAAAGCACTATAACGTGTCTATATAAATAATTTTTTTTATGTGGGAGGAATGTGTAGAAATGTTTTATTTAGTAGTGCATTAAGTAGTCATGCATTTTGCCAATATAAACACATTTTAGACGTGTGAAGTAATGAAGTTATTAAGACAATATTAGAAATGCCTATCAGCTATTATTTTAAATAAAATCCTGGCCTCGACCCGAATCTTTTTAAATTAGTTTGGCGATTCTCTCATACCGCGTCCTTGATAGTTCAGACTGTGTGATTGTTACTCACGTGAACGAGCTGTGATTTCAGGCATTTGCCTGCGATTTCTCAAAGCCTGTCGGTGAGTCAAAATCAGGGCTAAAATCATGCAGTCTGAACTCGTCATAAGCCGAAAAGTAAATGAATGAATGAAAAAATATAAAAAGTTAGTGACCCCTTATACTCTATTTTCTCAAACATCAGACTGGAAATTCATATGTATTATTAAATTCAAACTTACTTAATTTTCTTGGCTTAAGCGCTTGCTATTTAATAATTTCATTGATTGATCATGATGGATAGATTATTATTTATTATTATTATTATTATTATTATTAAATTTATTTTTAACAATATTATGACCTTTAATCCACAGTCTTGTCAAACACTCTTAAGAAGATTCCAAAAATGTGTACATGCATGGCCAAAACTAAGTGGCCAGTTATACAAATAATGAAAATTAACTTTATAAATGATCTGTACGGGCAACCCAGTGGCGCAGTAGGTAGTGCTGTTGCCTCACAGCAAGAACGTCGCTGGGTCGCAGGTTCGAACCTCGGCTGGGCTGGGTCAGTTGGCGTTTCTGTGTGGAGTTTGCATGTTCTCCCTGGGTTCGCGTGGGTTTCCTCCGGGTGCTCCGGTTTCCCCCACAGTCCAAAGACATGCAGTACAGGTGAATTGGGTAAGCTAAATTGTCCATAGTGTATGAGTGTGAATGTGTGTGTGGAAGTTCCCAGAGATGGGTTGCGGCTGGAAGGGCATCCGCTGCGTAAAATCGTGCTGGATAAGTTGGCGGTTCATTCCGCTGTGGCGACCCCGCAAGGGACAAAGCCGACAAGAAAATGAATGAATGAATGAATGATCTGTACTTATCTAAGCCATTTTGATTAAAACTTTAAATGGCACTTTAAGCTGAATACTTGAAAAATAACAAGTAAAATATTATGCACTGTCATCATGGCAAAGATAAAATAAAATGTAAGACAGTTATTAGAAATAAGTTATTAAAACTATTATGTTTTGAAATGTGTTGAAAAAAAATATTTCTTGGTTTTCAAGGGTCTTCCTCGTCTGCTGTGATTTTGATGCTAATTTTGATTTCAAGTGAACAACTGAATGTGTTAACCAAATGAACAAATGATGTAGTGAAGGGCGCCATAGTTCCCGTCACAAATCCTGGCAGCTCAACACGCTGGCTTGGCATGGCTCCATTGCGCCACAATGTCAATGAAAGGCTCCGGGCTCCTTTCAGAGCATGTCAGATGTGGGAATGTTTGCAGACTGTTAAGATCATGGCATCATCAGCATTGTATGTCTCCATCCTCCTCCGCTTTCTATTAGCTCTGGGGCCTCCATCCACAGCCCAGACCATCTGCCTCTGGCTTTTTGATTGACAGCACTAGCCAGGCAGACACAATCGTGCCAACGGCTGAGGGCAGAGGACACTGACTGCGAAAGAGACAGACGTGACCATCGAAAAAATGGCCTGCTGCTCCTTGTAACTGAACGGTTTAGTGTGGACACAGCGGTGGGGGTAGGAGTTTGCTAACCGCTATGACACAAGTCACCCAAAAATCCCTCAAAGGATTAATTTCAATGGATTTTAATATTGGGAAAATGGGTGGAATATTATATAAAGAATAATTGATGACAGATTGTTGAATTATTAAGGAGGAAAAGCATCGAAGGTGGTGATTTTTACACCTCGGATGAGCATCTTTTTTTTCTTTCCACACTGTAAAAAATAAATCTTACTGCCCTAACTTGATTGGTTGAATCAAATTAACTTAAACTTACATTAGTCAAACTGACTAAAATATCACGTTAATAAATATTTGTTGTTAAACTTTGCGATAAATGTATTAAATAGGTTAAAGTAACATTAACAGATTTGTTGTCATGACTTTTTGTCATATCATTTTACAGTATTTTACATTTTATAGCATATTCTGTTTATACTACGGTTACCGCACGTACACTTAAAATTTCCTGTAGATTTTACAATAACTTACTGTAATCAATTTGTCAAAAATTTACTGTAAATCAAACTTACAGCAAAAATACTTTATTCAGTATTCAATATATACAGCACTATTTATCTTGCTTTACATGTATTTACAGTATTGTACACTAGCTGACAAAAGTCTTGCCGCCTATCCAAGTTTTAGGAACAACAAATAATAACTTGACTTCTAGTTGATCATTTGGCCTCAGAAGTGGCTTATATGAAAGGTAAATGTTTCTAGATTACGGTTATTTTACCAAAATAAAATATGATCATGCCTTGATTTTTAATTATTTAATTAGGACAATAAGGTCTGACTTTGCTTTGACAAAACTCTTGTCACTTAACAGAAATAATGTACAGTATAGAATATAAAGTCATGGTGCAGTGGAAAAATAATTAATATTGTGTATGACTCCAATAAGCTTGGACGATTGCATCCATATTTCTCTGCAATGATTTCTGTCAAATAACTTATTAAAAAAAGTCATCTGGAATGGCAAAGAAAGCATTCTTGCAGGACTCCCAGAGTTCATCAAGATTCTTTGGATTCATCTTCAATGCCTCTTCCTTCATCTTTCCCCAGTCATGCTCAATAATGTTTAGATTTAGTGACTGGGCTGGCAATTCTGTAGCACCTTGACCTTCTTTGGGAATTTTGATATGGAGGCTGAAGTATGAAAAGGAAAGCTATCCTTCTGAAGAATCTGCTCTTTTCTGTGCTCTGTTCAGCAGATGATTCATCATAAACATTTACCTTCTGCCATTTTTCCAAATGATCAACTAGAAGTGAAGTAATTATTTGTTGCTCATACAACTGGGATCAAGGACAAGACTTTTGACAGGTATATACACTCAAAACAAGATTTTTGCTGCTTATTTAAACATCTTATTTAAAATGATCTAAAACATCACAATTCTATAGATTTTTTTTTATATTTATTTTATTACTTTTTTTTTTGGGGGGGGGGGGGGGGGTGGCAACTTAACTGTTTTATCTTCGATCAACTTAAATTTGTAGAAATACGTTAAGTTGATTGGTTTATGTTGGGACAACATGGAGGAATTGTGTGGTAACAGTATTTTTTTCTTCACGTTTTTAATATACTTTTATACAATAGACAAATTACTTGCAACATTGTTCATTGATCTATTTATGGTAAAACAGTAAATATGGGACATTACTTTATTTCCAACGCTATCTCACAGCAAATCATAACTTTGCAAGATAACTCCACACAGAAATACCAACTGGCTCAGCCAGGACTCGAACCAGTGACCTTCTTGCTGTGAGGCCACAGTGCTAACCACAAGCTTTTAGTTTGATTTTATTTTAATTTATTTTAATTTGTTTTGATTTTTGAGAATAAATTGTAATGTTGTGTGTGTGTGTGTGTGTGTGTGTGTGTGTGTGTATATATATATATATATATATATATATATATATATATATATATATATATATATATATATATACTGTATATATTCCTCCGGGTGCTCCGGTTTCCCCCACAAGTCTAAAGACATGCGGTACAGGTGAATTGGGTAGGCTAAATTGTCTGTAGTGTAAGAGTGTGAATGGGTGTTTATGGATGTTTCCCAGAGATGGGTTACGGCTGGAAGGGCATCCACTGCGTAAAACATATGCTGGATAAGTTGGTGGTTCATTCCGCTGTGGCGACCCCGGATTAATAAAGGGACTAAGCCGAAAAGAAAATGAATGAATGAATGCATATACAGTTGAAGTCAGAATTATTAGCCCCCCTTTGATTTTTTTTTCTTTTTTTAAATATTTATGATGTTTAACAGAGGAAGGACATTTTCTCAGTATGTCTGATAATATTTTTTCGTCTGCAGAAAGTCTTATTTGTTTTATTTCAGGCTAGAATAATAGCAGTTTTTAATTTTTAAAAATGAATACTAGCTCCTTTAAGTAATTTTTTTTTTCTATAGTCTACAGAACAAACCATCGTTATACAATAACTTGCCTAATTACCCTAACCTGCCTAGTTAACCTAATTTACCTAGTTAAGCATTTAAATGTCACTTTAAGCTGTATAGAAGTGTTTTGAAAAATATCTAATAAAATATTATTTACTGTCATCATGGCAAATATATAATACATCAGTTATTAGAAATGAGTTATTGAAATTAAATGTGTTGAGAAAATCTTCTCTCTGTAAAACAGAAATTGGAGAAAAAATAAAAAGGGGGTGCGAATAATTCAGGAGGGCTAATAATTCTGACTTACAGTTGAAGTCAGAATTATGAGCCCCCCTTTGAATTTTTTTCTCTCTTTTAAATATTTCCCAAATGATGTTTAACAAAGCAAGGACAAGTTTACAGTATGTCTGATAATATTTTTTTCTTCTTATTTGTTTTATTTCGGGTAGAATAAAAGCAGTTTTTAAAAAACATTTTAAGGTCAAAATTATTAGCCGTTTTAAGCTACATATTTTTTCTTAATAGTTTACAGAACAAACCATTATTATACAATAACTTGCCTAATTACCCTAACCAGGGGTGCCTTTCCCAAACAACGACGTAACTCGCGGCTGAACTATCATAGTGCGATGCATCGTTTGGCAAAAGAACGATGTAGCGACGAGTGTTTCCCAAAACCCGTAGTTTCTCTGTCACAGATCCATCGCTTGAACCACGTTAATTATAACGTAAAACGCCCATAATGATGCTCTAAACGGGGTGGAGTAACTTCTTTAGAGAACAACCCCATCATTTCTTTGTGCAAATTATATTGTTTTACACAAACACGCATTTAAAATAAAATCCAATATTAGTTTTTGGTAAAGACATGCACTCGTTTTCCATATTATTTAAAATATATGTAAATGGCACATATATAGGGCCAATGTTTGCTTTACTAATATTATTGAGAAGTTGAACATTATTCTATTCTAAAACATAAAATCATTTACAAAAGCTAACACTATTCTAATATCATATATAAATCATATAAATAAATAAATAATGTGGCGATTTATTATAAATATATTTACTTTAATAATAATATTAATAATATTAATGATGATGATGATGATTATTACTATTATTACTATTTAGGATATTGTTTATTTATTTAAAAAAAATACAATTTGACACATGCACCACAGCAGAAAGTTCTATAAAATAAACCCCACTATATTCCCACTATAAAATAAAAGAATTAACGTATGCTATGTTTTTTATTTTCACAAGCTTTGGAGACATAACATAATTTTCGCTTTTAAATATACCTATAGCTTTCGACATTAGGCTGAAAATTATATCAATGTTTTCAAAGTGCACTGCGAAGGGAGCACAATTGTAAACATAAAGTTCGCTAAAACTGAACTGTAAAAATACTTTGAAAGCAAATTACACCTACAGTAAGATAGATTAACTTAATGCTTTTTCATTTTTAATAATTCCAACTTGGAATGTTAGAATGTTCTAAATGAATAGGGCATAGGGGGGATAAGTGGGAATAGAACACAGCCAGGAACTATGCTTCTAACTACAGCTCCAGAGGTGTCGTTTCAAGTGCTCAAGTTTGCGCCGCAGTTTGCGAATGTTCGTTGGAGCGATGGATTTGGGAAACAGCAAATCAACGAACTATGTTTGTAACGACGGAACTTGTGACCTTAGTTGGCTAACAATGGTTTTGGGAAACGCACCCTTGCCTAGTTAACCCAATTAACGTAGTTAACCCTTTAAATGTCACTTTAAGCTGTATAGAAGTGTCTTGACAGTAAATAATATTTTACTAGATATTTTTCATCATGGCAAAGATAAAATAAATCAGTTAATAGAAATGAGAAAACCAATATGCTTAGAAATGTGTTGAAAAAAAATCTTCTCTCCGTTAAACAGAAATGGGGGGGATGGGGGGTTGTAAACCGGGGTGCTAATTCAGGGGGGCCAATAATTCTGACCTCAACTATATATATATATATATATATATATATATATATATATATATATATATATATATATATATATATATATATATATATATATATATATAAACATTTATTTGTACCTTGAAATATTGTTAATAATTCAGATTTTGGTTCTCAAGTGTTTAAAATTTGATTTATGGAGTATATACAAAAGCGAATAAAACATATTTTTAAAAATTATTCACACATGGTGACAGAGAAAAGACTTTTTGCTCCAGATAAGACATTTTACACTTTATTAAATGTTTTTTTGTGATCTTTTGTGTTTAACTCTTTAACTGTCAAGAAATCCTTTCAAATCCTATTATTTATTTACCAGTGCTCAACCATTCAACTCTTAAAAAGTTTGTCATTTTTATTTTATTTTTGCATTACAATTTTTCCCCCATAGGTTTGTGCAATTGTATAATCATTAAATTTATTGTAGGCCTAAATCATGTATAAAAATGACTTTTTTTTGGGTTGTGTTTGTTTGTTGGTTAATAATATTTACATATGTTTTTTGTGGTCCTTAAGAACCATTCTTATTTTTTTCACTTTTTTATAAAAAAAGAAAACCAACCAAAAAGCACACACAAAAAACTGTATGCTTTATGTTCTTTATATATTATTACTAAATATAAATGTTTTTTATCTACCCACAATGCACTTTCACTAGCTTTTATTGAAACGTCTGCATCAGTTGTTGAACCAAAACAAACAAATAAACAATAAACACCATTCATTTCTTGATTCAAATTCTAATGAGTTGTCATACCTGACCATGATTCTAATCAGTGGATTCCAAAAAATGTGATGTAAAATATCTCACATGTAAAAAATAAAAAAATAAATAGTTATAAAGTAAATAAAGTAAATACTATAAAGTTTTTGAAGCATAATATTGTAAAGTATTTTATGAAATCTTTTGTAGTAATTCTTTGGTAATAAAACTAATTACCCAATACTGTACTATACCACATCACACTGCGATCTACTGTGGTAAAACTAAAGTACATACAGTATTTATTACAGTTTAACATTCATTTACAAAGAGTTAAACAGTAATACACTTAAAATATGGTTCAAATTTATAGTATAGTATAGTATTTACTATAAATTACAATAGTATTTTTTCCCATGTGGGATGGTTTATTCTTTTAATTAGTGGCATAATCTCTACCTCAATTGAATAATTGTATATTACAGTGGATTGTGATCATTTTAAGATCAGTGGATGCAGTGTGGCTATTGTTCATTTAATGCATTTGAAGAAACACCATAATACACAGAGTGCTTCGCCCAGGCTTTTACAGTATACCTGTGTTAAAACAGACAACAGTCTTTAAAATTTTATAACCACTGCTGCTATAACCTCAATGTGAATATTTCATAGTGTTGTACGGAAGATTTGCAAATCAGAAACAATAAACACAACTTGGGCGAAAAAGTCTTTGTTTTTTCAACCATCAAAAAAATATATTTGTCACGGTTGCTCTGGACGCACACGAAACAGGTTACATAAAATGTCTTATTTATTTACAGAATCTCCCAAATGAACAGGAACGAACAATAAACAGAACAGACCAAAGGACAACCAAAACTAAGACGTATAAATGTACTAGACATGATTAATTAATAACAAACAGGGCTGTTGACACAGGTGAAACGAATAAATGCCAAAAAAATCATGTCAGGAAAGCAGATCAAAGGAATCACATGATCGAACAAGCAAATAGAATGCAAAACACAGAATCATAACTTTATATATATATATATATATATATATATATATATTTTTTTTTTTCTTTTTCTGTCCAATAGAATGTGTTCTGTGTATTTGTTTTCATTTAGTTTTAGCATGATTTACAGAAGACATTCACTAAAATGTCATTCGTTGGAACGAAAGGTGATTGTCAGGTATTTAAAACAAGAATCATTTCATGACAAAAAATAAAAATAAATTAAGAATCATTTGATGACTTGAATGTATATGTATAAATGTATACATTTAACAGAATTTGCAAGGATAGTGGCAAAGTATAAATATTTAAAATAGCAATAAGTTAGTAATGTGTTCAATTCACTAAAATGTCATTTTTTAGAACAAAAGGTGATTGTCAGGTATTTGTAACAAGAAACATTTCATGACAAAAAATACAAATAAATTATAAGAATTATTTGATGATATGTATAAATTTAACACATTACTTACTTTTTTTCTATTTTAAATATTTATACTTTGCCACTATCCTTCCAAATTCTTTACATTAGTTATATTGTCCATCATGTAATACAGTTGAAGTCAGAATTATTAGCCCCCTGAATTATTAGCCCCCCTGTTTATTTTTTTCCCCAATTTCTGTTTAACGGAGGGAGGATTTTTTTCAACACATTTCTAAACATAATAGTTTTAATAACTCATTTTTAATAACTGATTTATTTTATCGTTGTCATTCATTCATTCATTCATTCATTCATTTTCTTTTCGGCTTAGTCCGTTTATTAATCCAAGGTCGCCACAGCGGAATGAACCACCAACTTATCCAGCACGTTTTTATGCAGCGGATGCCCTTCCAGCCGTAACCCATCACTGGGAAATTTATCGTTGTCATGATGACAGTAAATAATATTTTACTAGATATTTTTCAAGACACTTCTAGCTTAAAGTGACATTTAAAGGCTATTAATTAGGTTAACTAGGCAGATTAGGGTAATTAGGCAAGTTGTTGTATAAGGATTTGTTGTTTTGTAGACTATCGAGAAAAAAATAGCTTAAAGGGGCTAATAATATTGACCTTAAAATGGATTTTGAAAAATTAAAACTGCATTTATTCTAGCCAAAATAAAACAAATAAGACCTTCTCCAGAAGAAAAAAATATTACCAGACATACTGTGAAAATTACCTTGCTCAGTTAAACATCATTTGGGAAATTTTAAAAAAAGAAAAACAAATTAAAAGGGGGGCTAATAATTCTGACTTCAACTATATATTGATAAAATAATTGTTGTTTAATTTTTAAATAATTATATCTGACGACTGAACATTGTTTTACGTATATTTCAATATTGTATTGGCTCATGTAATTTAAAACATTAAAACAGACAATTTAGGTAAATTAAATATGCATTGTATGTACTTAAACTTAATTTTGCAAATTTTATGTACACCAAATTATAAGTAAAAAAAGTTTCAAATCAATAAATTTTACCTTAGGGTCTTACTTAAAAACAAATACTTTAAAACTAATCCAAAATGTTTAAATTAATGCTAGTTCTAAATATGTATTTTAATTAAATGAGGAGGAGCAAAAAATGCATTGTTATTTACTACAGTGCAATAGACTGATTTTACGCGGCCGCCATTATTAATAGCGAAATCGAGGCTGCGGTGGGAAGAAACCCGGAAGTATAGACTGAGTCACACAGGAATGTTGTGTACCTGGCTGTATATCTTATCAGTGAAGAGAAAGTGACACAAATTTATGATTTTAGCGCCTTCCGAGTGACCCTAAGGTCCGTTCTGAATGAATAATGAAAATAAAAAGGGATATTTGACCTCATTATCAGCTTACCCAGCCGGCACACGACCGACCTTCAACGTTGAAATATGGTTGAAATAAGGTCAGGTGTGTTTTTAACGTTGAAATAATGTTGATACAACGTTTAATGTTCAACGGTTGAAAAACTTCCTGCAAATGACCAGGCTTCAACGTTGAAATGCGGTTGAAAATACGTCAGTTGTTGTTTCAAAGTTGAAACAATGTTGAATGATAAATGGTTGAAAAAAGTTACAGAAATCATTAAAAGTCAACGTTGACATTTTTTAATCGTGATCTGTATGTTGAATTAACGTCGTGGCTTCAACCTATTTTCAACAACGTTTTTGGTGGTTACCATGGTATCACAGGAGGACTCGGCGCACGCGGCCACGCGCATCGCTTCACGTGAGGTTTGAATCGTAATTACGGACACCTGCAGTGCAACAGAATTCAGAGGTAAACATGTTTTTCGATGCTTTACATGTTTTATTTATCCCCAGTCTTGTTTTACACACAGTTAATCTTGAAGGTGACTTTTGAGTTGTAGTGTTTCGAATTTTGAAGCATTTAAAACTTTCCAGTTTGGTTTTTAGTCTTGTTTGCGCTCCGGTGACGCAGCAGCTAATCTCGAGCTAATGCTACATGTTTAACTTTAGTCTATATTAGTGTTTTTACCTGTTTTAATTGGCAAATTCAAATCGATAAACTCCAAACGCGGTTTAAAGTTACTGAGCAACGTTATAAGACAATATCTTTTTTATACGCTGTATTGTTACTACAAAGTGAACTGCTGTCGTTTCACTGTTGTGTTGTTGTTTACTTGTAGATATGTAACTTACTATAGAGGTAAAGTTGGTTTTATATTCGCACATTCGTTCATTTAGAAGTCTCTGTATTGTTTACCATGTTACTTTGAATATTCGATCAGAATTAGCATGCAAGTATGACTTCAAAACAACATTAACACTATCTAATTCACTGTGAACAATGCTGTACTTTGATAATCATTGGCTGCTTATATGATTTCCCTATTTAAAATGTGCAAATAACACTTTTCTGAAATTATATTATTAGGGAGAAAGTCTGAATATCCGAATATAAAACCAACTTTACCTCTATTAACTTACTCCAGAGATGCTCTAACTTGCACAGCATTGAATGGAAAAGGCTTTGTCCATATGTAAGTTTACTAAGTTATCTGTTAAAAATCTTGCTTTGGTTGGTGATATTCTCTTTCTAATCTGTTTGTTTATTGATTGTTAGGCTATGTTGTGTGATATTATATTGTTATATTGATATTATTATTGTGATATTATGTTGCGAGGTTATGCTATGTGACAATATTATGGGACAAATATGTATTTAGTCAGAAATGAATGCTTGAATTACACTTTGTACAGTAGCAGATAAGAGGTGTAATGTGTTTTAACTTTCTAGGTTTTCTAGAAGGTCCAGTTGAGGGCATGAAGAGCATGCAGATGGCCTAAACCTGTCAGCCAGGACAGACTGCAGTTCTACACCATGCCAATGATTTGTATGGATGTCTGACTACTACGGTGTTCTCTCAAGGTATTACTGGAGCAAAACAACAGCACCCGTTACAGTGAAATTTGTATTCTTAAAAAAACAGTGATATGTGTAGCAGCAGTACATGTGATGTCATTGAGAAGTCATAAAAACAAATAAACATGCTATTTAAAAAAAAATCTAAATATTAAAAACTTGAGGATTAAGATGACAAATGAAATGCATCAACTGTTTTGTGAAAAGGGTCTACATAAGATCTCTGGTGTTTTCAAACTGAAAGGGATAGTTTACCCAAAATTGAAAATTTACTTACATTTTACTCCCCAAGTGGTTTAAAACCATTATGAGTTTAGTCTGTTGAACACAAAAGAGGCTATTCTGAAGAAAGCTAAAAACCTGTAAACATTGACATCCATAGTTGGAAAAAAACAAATACTGTAGAAGTCAATGATTATAGATTTCCAGCTTTCTTCAAAATATCTTCTTTTGTTCAACATGGTGAGTAAATGATTACAGAATTAAAATTTTGAACTATCCCTTTTCTCTGTCCTACATGCAGGCTTTTGCAAAAGTGCTGCTCCTAGAGTTTCTCTCAACCTGTATGTCTGAAAAGCTTTAAACAGCTTTTACAGTACATGTAATGGTTTACAACAACTTTTAATTATTAGATGTGGTGAATGTTTCATGATTCTTTACTGCAGCCAAGTAATTTTTTCGAGAATCTGAAATTTGAGTTCTGGAAAATGCTGGCACCGGTGATAACTAAAGGCTTCCTGATGATATCACACCTAATTCTTCACTTCTCTTAGTTCTTCGAGTCTCTTATAGTTCATATTTTTTCTTCTCCAACTTTTTGTTTGCTGGGTGCAAATTCCTCTTGATAAATCTTATGTATGACTATAGGAATTATCCTAAAAAAAGCTGGCTACACATTGTGACTTTGAGAAACAGTTATCAAATAACCTTAAGTTTTTACTGAGCAATGTTATCAATAATATATTAAACATGCAATATAATAATTATTATAAAGTGAACTACTGTTGTTTCACTGTTGTTGTTTCCTTTTACTTTAGATATGTTCTCCTAACTAGAGGCGCACTACACAGCATTGAATGGAAAAGGCCCGTATGTAAGTTTGCTAAGTTCATTTTATGTCAAGTTTCTTTTTTCTTTGGTCGGTAAATAATGTTCTGTTTATAATTGCCTGTGTTCACAAACCAGCTTTGTCCTCGTTTCTTTATTGATTGTTATACTATGTTCTGGTGTGTGTTTTGTTTTCCTTTGTGTCTGTTTGTCTCTCTTGTATACTGCGGTTTACTCGTAGCAGTACCTAACTGCGTGTGGTTTGTATGTGCGTTCAATTTAAAAATAGAAATTTTGCATCATTAATCTTATCAAATTAAATGTAAATGAAACCCAAACAAGATCAGTGAAGTAGGAATATTCAGATGGATGAGTCAAAATTATTGAATGTGACGATTTTATAGGACAAATTTGAATTCAATTAAAAATAAATTTGAGTTTGAATTTCACTTTGTATAATAGCAGATACCAACTTGGTTGTAACCTAGTATTTCATTTATTGCAGGTTTTCTGGAAGCTCCAGTTGAGGGTATCAAGGACATACCGATGGCCTAAACCAGTGTCAGCCTGGACAGACGTCTATTGCAGTTCTGCTACACCACACCAAACTCTCTGCTTTTCTATGGATGTCTGACTACGGTGTTCTCTGAAGGTGTCACTGGAGCAAAATAACAGCACCTGTTACAGTGAAATTTGTGTTAAAATTACAGAGAAAAGTTATTTTTAGAATTTGCAAATGTTTTTTCTTCCTCCCTTCTCTCTCTCCAAACTAAACATTGGTTTGTGCCTGTTTTGGTGATTTCGATGTGATATTTGACTCATTTGCCATGAAGCTATAGTTTCCTCTTTCTCCATGAACAGCAAGGGTCCCAAGATGTTCAAAGTCCAGAAAAGGAACTAAAAACTTTGTCAAAACATTGCTTCTATCTTCAGTGGTTCAACTGTAATCATACAAACCTCAAAAACACATTTGTGCATCAAAAGTACTGTAAAAATAACTTGTTTGCCTCTGCCACAACAGGTCAGGGTGTGCGCTTACTGCTCGTAGTAAACACACAACAGGTTAGGGTGTGCGCTTACTGCTCATAGTAAACACACACGCTGATCTTATGTGGGAGAGATATACGCAAACAATTTTGTTTTTACTGTTTTGTTTTGCCTCACTAAAGTGTTGTTGTAGCTTGGCATGTTCTCAGTTGAACTACTGAAGTCACATGGAATGTTTTGACAATGTTTTTTGTGCCTTATCTGGACTATGACCATCTCGGGACCATTGCTGTCTGTAGAGGATGAGGAGCATTTAATCTAAAATATTCTAGTTTGTGTTCTGAAGATGAACAGGTCTCTGGGATGACACAAGTAATTAATAACATAACCTATGTGAATACTTAATGTGACATTTTTTTTAAAGACCAATGTAATAGTGAAATTTATCTACTAGGTGAATAGTCCTACATTCACAAACGTGAGCCATCATTGTAGGACCCATGTGAACATGCAATTTTAATGATACTAATAGTAATGGAATAACAAATTACTGTTGTATTAAGTTATAGGCTATAATAAGTCAAATAGATGTGAACATGTCAAGGTGTAACTGTTGTGTTTGTGAGAGAGAATCCAATCATATATTCTACACATTTTCTTGATGTTCCACTGTCACAGGTGCTCAGTTTTGCTGGAGTAATGCTAAACACAATAGATGTACTTTATGCAAAAAGACAAAAACAACTAAATATTTAGCATGCAGACCTGCAAAGTGAAGGTGCAATGTCAGATTTATAGATTATAGCAGGAGTTTTCACTATTGTGAAAGTCAAGTCATTCATTCACAATGAATTGGAGTGGCAAACCTCATTATGGATTTTGTAGGATACTCACCTAGTGTTTGAAAATAAAAGATGTATTTAACTGCTAGACAGATATAGATGTTTTTAGTGTTTTACATTTAATTTTTTGTCCCCGGTGCCAGCTTTTACCTCAAGCGTTTCTCTCAACATATAAAACCTTAAACAGATGTAATGTATTTTACTTGTGATTCTTAGCTGTGGGTGATGTTTTATGATTTTTTTTACTGCAGCCACTTTAAAAAATTGTGTTTTGTAAACTTTGTAAAGAGAATTGTATTTTGGAGACTGTGTAGGTGACAGTTTAGTTATTTAGTTAGTTATTATCTGTCTTTCTGAAGATGGTAACGCTTTACAATAAGGTTGTGTTAGTTAATGTATTTACTAACATGAACAAAGAACAATACATTTAAAACGTCTTTCATATAAAGAAAATACAGTTCATGTCAGCTCAGTGTATTAATGTTAACAAGCATACATTTTTATTTTAATAGCATTGGCACATACTTTAATTAAATGATTAATAAATGCTGTAAGTATTCATTCTTTGTTCATGTTAGTAAATATGAACTAACTTCAACTCATGCAACCTAATTAAAAAGTGACCATTTAAATGTTTGTGTATTTGAGTGTACTGCATGTACAATAACCTGCATGGTTTTAATGAACGAGTGTATGCTGTAAATGTTGCTGTATATTTAGAATAAATGATAATGTGGTGTATTGAATAAATTGATACACAGGCTAAGTTGTGTATTTGTATTGTGCTTTTTTATTAGTAAAAAATTGTTTGCTATATTTATGGACTTTGTGTTATATGTAATTTCTTTTTAACTTACGTTGAAATGTACGACGGTGAAACAACGTCAAGGTATCAACGTTGATCCAATTTGCAAAATCGAAAGGTAATTCAACCTTAATTCAACGTCTACAAAACGACCAAAATTCACCCATGAAGAAGGTAAGAGTGAAACAACGTCGAGATTTCAACGGTGAATCACCGGTGGTGATCCGACGGTGAAACAACGTCACTATATAAACGTTGATCCAATTTGCAAAATCGAAAGGTAATTCAACGTTGATCCAACCATAGACCTGACGTTGATTCAACGTTGAATCACCGTTGAAATGCCGGCTGGGTAGTTAAGGGAAATGGCACTACTTAGCTAACGTTTTCTTTCCCAAACACACATTTTAGATGCCATTCATCAAACTCAAGTTAATGAACTGAGTCTTTAACTATATTAGACTAGTCACGATACAAAATTTCCGTAATGAAATATAAAAAAAACCAATTTCTCGTTAATATTTAAGACACTGTTCATGGAGTTCTTAAACAGTGCTGATTGGCCATTGTGTTCACGTGCTCATCAGAAATCACTCTGATTGGCTGTGAAGGTCATCAGTTCACCAAACTCACCGCTGTTTACTGAGTGCAAACACAGACGAGCGATCCGCTGATGAAACGACTGATCTTCACGGCTTTAAAACGCTCCAATATCCGTCTATGTGTGTTTTCAATCTGTGAAGAGCAGGAAGCTGATAACCTTCACAGTGACTACGTTTACATGGACATCAGTAATCAAATTATTTGCTTTAATCTAATTAAGAGAATAATAAGACTAAGGTGTTTACATGAGTTGCTTTTTGAGTGTTACTTTCATGATCGTGTTTTACATGTTATAGCACATAATTCGATTAACGTCATCACGTCACCGCGCCATCCGCATCTCCGGAGTTTCATGTAATTTCGGGTGTTTCATTTTTAATTTGTCGACTTTAACTGCAGTTTGACACTTTCACTTTCATTCACGAATATTTCATGCATGTCCACCGTGACAAACGAGATATTGGGTGCAACTATGAACTGCTGGAAGAGTTGTTTTAATGGAAGTTCATACCGCATGCTGAATGGAAAAAAAAAAAAAACCCTTCGCATTTCACGATGCAGGTGTCTGTGGTCTGCACTACTAACTCGGTAGGTGCAAAAAGTGTCAATCAGCCGTGCGTGTGTCTGTGTGTGTGTGGGTTTGTGTGTGTGTGTGGACTACCCTGTCGCAAAAAGCAGCTGAAAGTCCTAGCCTACATGACGGTAATAATTCGATTAAGGTGTTTACATGCCTGTACTGCACTTCAATAATGCGAATAAAATCGGCATACTCCACATGTCTTAATTCGATTTCTCTTTAGTTCGCTTATGACCTTAATCTAATTAAATCAATCAAAAATCGCTGTTTACATGGTAGACTCTTAATCAGAGTATTGTCTTAATCGCATTAAAATCGAATTATTGGTGTCCATGTAAACGTAGTCAGTCATTCTGTTGAGCACTGGTGAATACTACAGCAAATCAGCGGTGTTTATGAGCGCGCTCAGCGGCGCGTAAATGTTAGCGGGAAATTGACGTTTTTAAAACTTCAGTACCGGGACAACACTGTTAAAGACAACACGAAGATGTGCTACAGAGGACTGCAGTGTTTTATCACTCACCAGGTTACATAGGCTGAAACAGGGAAGCGTCCCCACGGTGTTTACCTTCTGCCCTGGACTGAAGTCTAGGAGGACACTTAAGTGTATCACTCTTAAAGAGATTGTGATGTTGTTTGACGCCTTATATGCTTTTAATTGTTTAAATGAAACTGAACGGAATGATATTAAAGTGATGTTTACACCATTTCTGCATTTTGAAGTCACAGCAACAGCTTGAGGTTTATAGCACACAGCATATTGTTGCAATGTTTACAGTGCTGATCCTATACTTCCGGCTTTCTTCCCACCGCAGCCTCGCTTTCGTGTTCTAAAATGGCGGTCGCGTGAAATAAGCGTATTGTATTGTAACCCAACGATTGCTTGATTTAACAAAGATTGGAAGCAGAAGGTTTAAATTATTTAAAGATTTAGTGAAAGCATGCGACCTCAGATATCAATCATATAGTGGCTATGTACTTATACGATGTATTTACACAGTAACTAGGCATTAATAAATATGCCATTGCTATTCACAGTGGAAGCATAATGATTGTGTGTTTAAACAAATAATAGAAGCTGAAGGTTTAAAATATTTAAATGTAAGTAAAAAAAAAAACATTGGTATAGTGTGTTTAGTAAAATCTCAAGTATCAGTAATGTAATATGTAAATAACTGATACATTATACATATAATTATTAGACATATACATCTCCAAAAAACAAAAATAAAATAAATAAATAAATAAAAAAAAAAAAAAAAATATATATATATATATATATATCAAACAAACTTTATTACAGACTCAGTTTCCAAATAAAACATAAATAGATAAGTAAATATAAATAATTAATCTATTATTTTTTTTATTAAAAATTTATTAATTAATTAATTAATCTAAAACATATAATAACATTAAATAAAAGCATTCAATAACATCTAAGAGAATAATAACTAAATAACTATTTACACATTTTAATACTACACTGTAAAAAAATATATATTATAAATTAGTCATGACAACATGTTTTAGTTCATGTTTTAGCCCAACTGGTTCCTCAGTATTGATTGTTTCTCAGTCTCATTATCTGCTGCTGTCCTTTCTTAAGAGTTGATCACTATTGGCTTTATGGAAATTAAGTAGAGATCTTTCTCACATGCAGAATCTGTCATAGTAAGGGAAGACATATCTATCTATCTATCTATCTATCTATCTATCTATCTATCTATCTATCTATCTATCTATCTATCTATCTATCTGTCTGTCTGTCTGTCTGTCTGTCTGTCTGTCTGTCTGTCTGTCTGTCTGTCTGTCTGTCTGTCTGTCTGTCTGTCTGTCTGTCTGTCGGTCGGTCTGTCTGTCTATATTCTATTTATTTCCTCTTTATTTTGGTAATTTTTTTATTTATTTATTTTTTGTTCTGAATGACCTCATCTCGAACTGCTAATTTATCTGTTATTTTAAGTGTACATACATAAGTAAATATTTTGTTGATCATAATGAAATTGTTTTAAGTTTATGATATCCCTGTTCGTAATAAATAAATCAAATCAAATGTATTTATATTTTGTTTATTTGTATTTAATTGAATTTAGACTAAAACGCATATCAAAAAATACTTAAAATCTGCTTCTAACTGTTTTTTTTTTTTTATTGTTATTATATATATTTTTGGCAGCACATTAAATATCTTTTATTATTATTATTATATAATTTTGAATAAATATCACTTTAAACAAACAAACAAACAAACAAACTAACAAAAATAAACAAAAAAATAAACAAACAAACAAAGATAATGATATTTTTTAAAAGAAGATAAATAAAAACAAATCACAAAAACGACAACAAAAAAATAACCTAAATGAACAGAAATCTTGGTTTACTTCCAAATAAAATCTGGTGCAGTTCGACTAAAATATGAATGAGACATTAACAAGACATCTTAACAAACTGAAATCAGGGCATTATGTTTTATGGGTCTGTCCTAATGACATTAATATTGAGAAAGTAAAAGCACTGTTGTCCTGAAAAAGGAAAGGAATTATTATGGCCTAACTATGATGAGCTTGACCTGAAGAATCAATACAGAGATAACAGTCTCAGCCCATCCCTCTTAATCATGCATAATACTCTATTACTCCCCATTTGCAGACAGAGAAATACAAACAATCTATTGATTCATTGATTTTGTTTAACGCCATTCAAATCACCTTAAAACCTTTCATTAGCCTACCTGGCAAAGCATTCAGGATAGAAAGAGCTCAGGTTTGAGTCATGTGAAACATGAAAAAAAAAGGTAGCATGAGGTTTAAATGTAGAATCTTACAGTATTTTGAAACACTATAAAGCAATAATGATTAACCGTTTGATTTCCCACCTATCATAAAACCAATGTTTTTGCAATAATTTATAAATTGCTGAGAAAATTGAATGCTGTTACTGCCAATCACTGTACATTTCACTGGCATGAAATGTCACTACGGGAATGCATTTTTCATGACCCTCAGCTGCAACCAACTGTAATTTAATTTACTCAAATAACAGAATAGCCTGGTGATTTCAGAGTGTTACAGTATACCAAACTGTTCAACCTTTTCATAAAACCAGATATTTTCAGATAATTTTGCAAGTAGCTTACATCAAACTGAAAACAAAGATTGAAATTTGATATTTTTTTTGTTAATTTTATTTTTTGTTGTATAAGTGTCATTATTCTACATTTCATCCACAGAATATTCAAAGTCAACTTATTAAAACTACAGTAACTAATATTTTCTGCAGACCACAAATTAACCCCAAAAACACTAAACGGATATTTCTTCAACAATATTATTGAGGTATACTAAATATTAATCTACTTTAGGGGAAACTAAGAAAAGATAATCTGCAGGAATAGAACACAGTGGACTTAAAAAAGATTTGGCCACAGATAGACTTGTATGCATTAAAATATTAAGCATGAATTTAATGATGAAAAAAAAATAAAGCACAAAGCCAATCATAACTCTCACTCAGAATGTACTATGTTTATGGATTATTTATAGCCTAACATTATTATTTCAAATGATTTCCCTGCTGGTGGAGAAAAAAACTATAGAAATCATATCATTTGCAATGGTTTTAACAGTTACAATAGAAATTGTTTTGGTTTTATTGGAGAATGCAATGAAACTGTCCTTTTACATCTTTACTGGTGTATATAATATTATTTACCTTATTTTGCAATGTGGAAGTTCCATTTGTTGTGATTGTTTTACAACTTCCGATTCATTTATCTGAAGGAAATCACTATAGGAATTATAAATGGCAGTAAATTATCAAACTACTAGATCTACAAACAAGTGTGTTATTTATATATTTTTTTTCGGTGATGGGTTGCTGCTGGAAGGGCATCCGCTGCGTAAAAACATATGCTGTATAAGTTGGTGGTTCATTTCGCTGTGGCGACCCCAGATTAATAAAGGGACTAAGCTGAAAAGAAAATGAATGTATATATATATATATATATATATATATATATATATACATTTGAAGTCAGAATTATTAGCCCCCCTGTTTTTTTTCCCCCTCAATTTCTGTTTAACGGAGAGAAGATATTTTCAACACATTTATAAACATAATAGTTTTAATAACTCATTTCTAATAACTGATTTATTTTATCTTTGCCATGAAGACAGTAAATAATATTTTACTAGACATTTTTTAATACACTACTATACAGCTTAAAGTGACATTTAAAGGCTTAACTGGGTTAATTAAGTTTACTAGGCAGGTTAGGGTAATTAGGCAAGTTATTGTATATTGATGGTTTGTTCTTTAGACTATATATAAATATAGCTATATATACTAAATATATAGCTTAAAGGGGCTAATAATTTTGTCCTTAAAATGTTGTTTTAAATTTTTTTAACTTTTATTCTAGTCAAAATAAAACAAATAAGACTTTCTCCAGAAGAAAAAAATATTATCAGACATACTGTAAAAATTTCCTTGCTCTGTTAAACATTATTTGGTAAATATTTAAAAAAGAAAAAAACAATCAAAGGGGAGCTAATAATTCTGACTTCAACTGTATATACTGTATACTTGCCTACATGGCTTGGTCAGGCACCAGCGAGTCTTGAGCAGGGGTGGCTAGTGCAGACCATGGCATGGCTTGAGGATGCCCTGGCGTGGCTGGAGCAGGCCCTGGCCTGGATGGAGCAGAAGGTTTGCTGTGTTCTCCACTGGACCCACAGTGAGAGAAGAACCACTGATCAATAGCGCGTAGTCAATGTACTGGGCCAGTGAAAAATGTATTTTTCCACCTGGCAGCTTTGATCTTCACGGTTCATTAAGTCCAAATCTAAAAATGTCCTTTAACGCCACATTTTTTTTTTATTTAGAATATTTTGCATAAATACATGTATACAATATTTGCATTAAATTACACTTAAATTAAACCAAATATATTTTAGTCAACTAAATCTTGAGTAGATTTAGTTGACTAAAATCTTATGAAATTTAATCAACTAAAACTAGACTAAACTAAAATTATTCAGAAGACTAAAATATGACTAAAACTAAAATGGAATTTTAGTCAAAAGACTAAGACTAAAACTAAATCAAAATTTGCTGTCAAAATTAACACTGCAATGGCTGTACCTGAGCCTGGTCAATTGGTGGCATGCTACAACCAAAAAATCATAAAACTGGAAAATTTACTAGTTAAACTGTGATATATTGTAATGTTTTAATGATATTTGTAATGGAAACCAATCAAACACCTATTATGTTTTCTGTTGTTGTTTCAAACAGATATTTCTTTTTAATGAAAACAAAGGCTTTCCCAAACCGTAAGTGCAACCCATAATTTGAAATGCAGTAGACGTGCCAAAAACTGGTGGATTTTTTTTTTCTTTTTTTTTTTGAGTAATCCGTCTTCTATTTGCAGCCTTGGTTAATAAAAGATATCCAGCCACTGGAGGGAAGTCTCAGTGCGCATGTCGTGTCTGCCAGCGAAGTCTGTTTTCATTGCTCTGCTTCACCAACAGAAATCTAGCGCTGTACCAACAATCTATTCCATTCACATCTCCTGCCCATTTCCCCTTCAGCAAGAATGACAGGCTCGCCTTGCTCTGGGAACCGGGGTATAAAAGGACGATCGCACCTCATTAAAAAAACATGCAGCGCAGTCGAATCAGATTCGCCGCTAATCGCCAGAGACATGGCGTAATGTTTAATTTGGTCGATGATGGAGGCACTTTCGCCTGAGGTAACTTCAGTAGGAGCCATGTTTGCGTGCGAGCCTTCACTTAGAGCTGGACTGAGTCGTTCACATGAGCGTAATGTTTCAGGGCTCGCTGGAGACGCACGCAGCTCTCCGGCCAGTCAGAGGAGGCGGTGGGGTGATGTTTTATTGAAGCCCAGTCCTCTGAGAGTGGCTAAAAAAGCACTCGACGCCTTCGCGAACCTGTCTGTTTTGGCTGTCGAGAATGGCTCCCAATCACGGAAGGATAAAAACATCAAAATAAGCTAATCGAGATCGGGTTTGAAGTCTTCTGCCCCTGAGGACGCAGGGACTGGGAGTGTGGAGGACACGCACATACAGGCCTGCATGGATGGAGCACTGCTAACAGGCCTCGCTGAAAATAATGAAGGGATCTCTGTTGATTTAATGGCACAGAATAAAAATAAATTGGATAATTAATAGCATTGTCTAATTGTTGACATCAGATATGTCTAATGGTATATTGCTTTATTAGGCCAAACATTATAACCATGATTATTTTGGACAAAATTGTGATCACAGTTATGTAACATTGACTTTGTAAACATGAATAGTGGATTATTTAACTGGAATAAAAAAAGTGAACTAATTTATATACACTGTTAAACCCAACAGTCAACTTTATTAAATGAAATGAGTGTAGTTAACTCAAAATTTACTAAACGTTAATTCTACTCATTTGAAAAGAGTTTTGAACTCAGTGTTGAAGGTAATGAGTTAATTAAATACCTCATTACTTCAACTTAAAGGAACTAAGTTCACAGTATTCATGTTGATTAGGTTTTTAACTCAAATTTTCAGTTGACTTAACTTATAGGGTTTTACAGTGCTCAGTTGGTTTAAGTTCTCTTCATTTATTGGGTTTTACTGTGCTTAAATTGTTTCGTTTACTCAAATAGATTAAGTTCACAGTACTCATTAGGATTTGTTTTTGTTTCCTCAAATGGTTTGAGTTACCTTAACTTATTAGGTTTTATAGATTAAAGCAAATTAAACACTAAAATTCAAATAAAAAATACATTGCGACTGCCATGTATAGAATAATAAATCATTGTGTAGACCGATGTCATGGAAACATTGAACTGTTTATGTAGTCATTTCAATTAAAATGTATAATTTTGTCAGTGTCGATATCCTAGTGAGCAGTTTGCTGATATTGAAGCATGAAGTGTGAAGTGAAGTGTCCCAGGTTTGAGTCCTGGATCATGGACCTTTCAAATCCCTTCTCTCTCTCCAACTTCACTTCATTTATACACTACTTGACAGAAGTCTAAATCCAAGTTTTAGAACAGCAAATAATAACTTGACTTTTAGTTGATTATTTGGTTTCAGAAGTGGCTTATCTGAAAGGCAAAGGCCTCTAAATTATGCTTATGTCACCAAATAAAATATGATCATGCCTTCATTTTTAATTATTTAATTAGGACAGTAAGGTCTGACTATGCTTGGACAAAACTCTTGTCACTTAACAGAAATAATGTACAGTATAGAATATAAAGTCATGGTGCAGTGGGAAAATAATTAATATTGTGTTTGACTCCCATGAGCTTGGACGACTGCATCCACATCTCTGCATGACTCAAATAGATTATTAATAAAGTCATCTGGAATGGCAAAGAAAGTGCTCTTGCAGGACTTCCAGACTTCATCAATATTCTTTGGGTTCATCTTCAATGCCTCCTCCTTCCTCTTACCCCAGACATGCTCAATAATGTTCATGTCTGGTGTCTGGGCTTGCTAATCCTGGATCTTCTTTGCTTTCAGGAACTTTTATGTGGAGGCTGAAGTATGAGAAGGAGTGCTATCCTGGTTTGTAATGTAATGGGCTCTCTTTCACGCCCCCATACTGAATGTAACCCCAAACCATGTTTTTTTTTTTTTTTATAGAATCCAGTAGGTCTTCTGCTGTATTTGTAATGATTGGAATGCAGTTCAACAGACGATTCATCTGAAAAATCTACCTTCTGCCACTTCCAAATTATCAACTAGAAGTAAAGTTATTATTTGTTGCTCTTACAACTGGGATCGACGACAAGACTTTTTCAGGTAGTGTAAATGCTGTCCTGTTGTATAATAAAGACAAAATGCCTAAAAATAATCAAATAAATAAAAATAAAAAAAAGCTTTAAAAAGAGAAAATGGTACATTTTAGTAAAACAGTTAGAATAAGAGTTCCTTAAAATAACCTTAATAGGGCTAAATTAAAATAATCAAAAATACACATTTAATTGAATTTAGATAAAATATTTTAAAGTTTTATAAAATAGCAAATAATTCACCAAAATGTAAAATATATGCAAATTGCTTTGAGTGTTTGTTTGCAATTAAACATTGTTGTCCTGAAAAAAAAATGTTACATATAAGGATTATTATTTAATATGATTTTAAAACTAGGTTAACCTCTTTTCATAATAGCTTTCTTAAATTGTAAATGCAAATATATATTAAAACCTCACTCAAAAACATCACCATGTGTTTAGACATGTACACATATACAGTGTGTATTAAACTAATAATAATAACAAAACACACGCTGCATATTTGCAATCTGCTTGGATCCATTTTGACTTTACACCAATTCCTAATTTAACAAAGAACATTTCTAGACAATGCTCATTTGCATAGTGCAAAAGCTCATCTATTCAACATGCATAATGATTTAGTTTGTTCACCTGATATGTAGAGCTTATAATGAAGACGTGAAGCAGACAAAATTAGATGTGACTCAAATTAATATGATCAGTTCAGACACAAGTACACGAAGATCCACTATTATATCAACTCCATCTGGTGAAAACAAGCAGATCTGCTTCTGTCAGCACTGCTGAAGAGCTGCTGTCAGCTGAAAAGACGGCAAAATTCATCAATACAATGCGGTAGTTATGCACACACAACACAGTGAATTAAAAGACAGCTGTTGACAGCTCACAAAGCATTACTTCAGTGTTCACACCGAGAAAGAAAAGTAATCTGATTTAATTTAATTGCATTACATTGCCTAAATAGGGGGAACGACAACATTTAAAGGATCTTTTAGCACATTTCATCTACATTATTATAAATTGTAAATAAATGCTGTTGAACCAATGTACTTCAGAAGAATATATGCAATACATATTTTTGCATTTCAGCATCCTAGCTTAGGATGTGACATCAAGGTCAAAGTATGTACTTGACAGTAAGGTCTAGCCTAACATTAACAAAACAATTTTCACTATTACAGTTCATTACATCTGTTTCAACTATCTAGAGAGCAATTTTGTTGAAATTCTCATGGATCATTGCTCTCCATTCAGACAATCCAATAGTAAGTTTAGCCAATCACATGCTTTATCAGTGTAATTGTCTTGTCATAAATCTTGATGAATGGATTCCTGCGGGTTATTCACATCAAAAATGGATGGCAGATGGTATGATGGGGCATCAGGGAAAAGATTTGATGATGCATCAGTTCAGTTGGATGGGGTGAGACTACAAAGTGGCACACCACCCATTGTTGACCCAGGCTAATGAAAGAAACATGCATGTGGTGATATTTTTTGCACAAAATGACATTACGTTACTTCACGTATAGTAATCCTTTGACACATATGACACTGGTCTGATCAATCTAGGCTGGTCTCTGGATAGTACGATTACTTTAGTGTGAATTTTCAGTGAATCACATGATCAGCTGCTAAATTCAAATCTGCTTTCCAGCTATAAGTTGGCACTGAGCCAGAAAAAAATATGTGTGTGGCTTTTTTTTTTTTTATAAATCACAATATGTCAGTGTTTTCAGACAAATAATCTTTATTTTAGATTTCAGAAATGTAAATACTAGCAAAACATGCAAAATACACACTGATGTCTATGCAAATAGCAATAATGGTTATTTTTTATAAACATAATCATAATATGTGCTTTATTCACATCATGATATTGTTTAGGTTACTTGAACATTTATGCTAATCTGCTCACAGAGAGTGGGGCACAAAGTAACACTTTTTGGTTTTGGCCAAATAATGACCAAAGTAATGGGGTTAGACAAACCTTTTTTTTTTTTTTTTACCAACAACACACAAGCCTCTTCTACAAATGAGCACTGGTTGTCTGATTGCCAGACCTATGGTTTCTGTGCAGTATTGGCAAAAGTGCCAGGAGTACAAATTTTACTATTTACCCCACCTGCGGGGCAAGTTGAAATAGACAGAGGGTTAGTTGTAACACATGCTTATAAAGGCAGATTTCACACAATTAATTTAAATTCAGTTTACTTTAAATAGTATATTTCCTCAGTACTTAACTCTTTTGGAGTACTTAACATTTGGATTTTTTTTATTATTATTCATTATTATACAATGCATTTATTTGCATTATTAGCAATAAAATGTATTTTTTATCTATTAAAAATGATTTTCTAATACAACTATTTTTATATAAAAAAATTTCAACATTACACTCAAAATTCCAAAACAATTTTGTTAATTTAGTTGGTGTCCAACAGTGTGTGGCTTATTTGTAACAACCTGTTACAACTAACCCAACTGTGTCATGTTTTTCTCAAAACTGTCTAGCAGTCTCTGTTTTTTTTACATCTTTCAAAATGGTTTCATCTTTTAGCCTAGAAGACAGTAATCACAACAATATCAGATTTTACTTACGTTCACAGATTTTTTTAAATAAAAAATATCGACTATAATAAAACATACTTTTATGCTGAACAAATGCTTTACCCATTTCACCATTGCTTTCACTCATCCAAACTTCTCCGAACTTTTTAAATAATTGACAGGAAGACGTCTGCCAACTCTGTGGTGAAAAAATCGGAAGCATGCCATGGTTAACCCTGAGCAAATATCTTAAAACTCTATGTTACATTTTATCCCCAGTTACTTTGTGCAACACGCTCCCCTACAGCCATCTACTTCATGTATGTTTGAAGAAGTGTATAAATTAAAATGTTGTGGATCCAGCAGCTGTCTCCTCTGTAGTGCAGACTAACATGGTGGTGCTCATCACCTATCACAGAAAAAATATGATCAGTATTAAACAGTTTAAACAATTAAGTTCATGTTCTCATATATACAGTTGAAACCAGAAGTTTACATACACTGTATAAAAAGGCACATAACCATTTAAAAAAAGTCAGATGTCAATGTGACTAAGCTTTTTCTCTTTTAGGCAAGTAAGGATTATCAAATTTGTTTCTGTTATGCTTAATAGCAGAATAATGAGAGAGATATTTTTTTGAGAAATTGTTATAACTTCTCTTGAAAGTCAAGTTTACATACAATAAGATTATTATGTCCCTGAAAAAGCTCAGATGATGGTGTCAAGGTTTTGAAAGTTTCTGATTGGCTAATTGACATCATTTGAGTTAATTGGAGGCACAACTGTAGAATAGTATTTAAGGAAAACCTCAAACACACTGCTTCCTTTTGCGACAACATGGGAAAATCAACAAGCCAGAAACAACAACAACAAAAAAAGCCAGATTACAATTTGCTAAATTACACTGGGAAAAATAAAAATTTTTGGAGACATGTCCTGTGGTCTGATGGAACTAAGATTGAACTGTTTGGCCATAATGACCAGTGTTACATTTTAAGGACAAAGGGGAAAGCTTACAAGCCTAGGAACACCATCCCAACTGTGAAGTATGGGGGGCAGCAGCATCATGTTGTGGGGCTGTTTTGCTGCATGAGGGACTGGTCCACTTTACAGCATAGATGGCATCATGAAGAAAGAACATTATGTAGAAATACTGAAGCAAAATCTCAAGACATCAGACAGGAAATTAAATCTTGGCCACAAATGGGTCTTCCAAACAGACCATGACCATAAGAATACTGCAAAATTAGTTAAAATGTGCTTTAAGGACAACAGAGCGAATGTTTTGGAGTGGCCATCACAAAGCCCTCTCTTCAATCCTATAGAAAATTTGTGGGCAGAGTTAAAATAGAGTGCAAGCAAGACAGCCTACAAATCTGACTCAGTTACACCAATTCTGTCAGGAAGAATGGGCAAAAATTCCTTCAAACTATTGTGAGAAGCTTGTTGAAGGATACCCAAAACATTGGACCAAAGTTATAGAGTTTAAAAGCAAAGCTAAAAAAAATACCAAGGAAATGTATGTAAACTTTTGACTGTCTAGAAATAAATAAAAAATTCTCAAAAAAAATTCTCGCATTATTCTAGCATTTGGCAAATGTAAAAAAAATAGGTAATCCTAACGGACCTAAAATAGTAAACGTTTAATATGATTTACCATCAGACATGCTTATGTTCCTTTTTTAGAGTGTATGTAAACCTTTGGTTTCTTATAGTCAGTTAAATGTCTGTTGAAGGAGCAGAATCAACAGATATTATTCATTCATTCAATTTCTTTTCGGCTTAGTCCCTTTATTAATCCGGGGTCGCCACAGCGGAATGAACCGCCAACTTATCCAGCATATGTTTTACGCAGCGGATGCCCTTCCAGCTGCAACCCATCTCTGGGAAACATCCATACACACTCATACACTACGGACAATTTAGCCTACCCAATTCACTTGTACTGCATGTCTTTGGACTGTGGGGGAAACTGGAGCACAGGGAGAACATGCAAACTCCACACAGAAACGCCAACTGACCCAGCCGAGGCTCAAACCAGCGACCTTCTTGCTGTGAGGCGACAGCACTACCTACTGCGCCACTGCTTCGCCCAACAGATATTAATCAGACATTAATCAACAGATATAGTTTTGAGCTCTTTTGTCAAGCTGTATGTGACAAATGGAATGGGACCGATAATTATGGGAGAGAGCCAGTGGAACAAATTTTAAACTTGTCCACATACACTGATCTTAAATCCAACTTGAATAAATTAATGGATGAATGAATGAATAAATGAACGAACGAATGAACGAACAAACGAACGAACGAACAAACGAACGAACGCAAGAACGAACGAATGAATGAATACAATAAAATAAAGATAATTGAAATTAAGACTATAGCAGAAACTGTGAAAAGACCTGAGACATTTATTAGTTTATTTTATGATTAACATTTTTTATGAAGACTGGGATGGGGCCAAGAACCATGAGAGCAGACCAAGGCTGGTGGAATGAGACAGTTTGCTATACCTCTATTGGGTCCCATAAAGGAGCCACAAAAGGATAAATAAAGAACTGATGACAGTGAAGGACAAGAAAGGACCCGGATGAAGGAGAACCAAGTCAAACAACTCAAAGAGCCCTTTCTGTTAAGAAGGATTGCAGTGGTCAGGGGGACAGTCGTGGTGATGCCACAACAACTTGCCAGGAGGGATGGATCCTGCTTGCAAAAAAAAAAAATTGAAGGTGGGGCTGCCGTGCTCAAGGTGACATTGTTACATCTGTGCCATTGTTGAAGGCACAATATCTTTATACATATATATATATATATATATATATATATATATATATATATATATATATATATATACATATATATATATATATATATATACATATATATACATATATATATATATATATATATATATATATATATATATATATATATATATATATATATATATAAAATCAAAGAACCACTTGACCACTATTATATATTATATATATTTTGCTGACTAAAGTACTTACATTATCTCAAATATTTAAAAAAAAAATCCAAATCCAGAGAAATGACCTATTTTGATTAGTTAGAGGGACCATGTCCTGTGTCGCCATGCTAATGACGTCATACACACACAATTTCTGGCTTGGTTTTATAGAAAACGGGAACAGCAAAGATGTTTTGATATGTTGTGTTTTATTATAAATAGCAGCATTATAACAAAGCTCCAAAATTTATTAATTTGATAAAACAGCACTACTTCGTATCAATGTGATCATGAGCATCTGAAAGACGGCGCTCACTGACAGTATAGTGTCCCCTTCACTTTACTGGGGCTTTAGGACTCACACAGATCGCAGGTTGAGTGCCCACTGCTGGCCACACTAACCCAACTTCCAACAAAAACCTAGTTTTCCCATGTGGTCTCCCATCTAGATACTAAGTAGGGTCAGCCCTGCTTAGCTTCAGTAAGCAACCGGTCTTGGGCTGCAGGGTGATATGGCGGTGGCTAGAACATGGTTCATGCAAGCAGTGAAAAGAACATGGTTTCAAAAAACCAACACTCATGAGGGGATGACAGTGTTTGGAAGGACAGGCTGAAAAGGCTCCCCAAGGCTGCTCAGGGCGGTGGTAGTTGATCAGCTTTTGATTGGTGATGGATCCACACATTGTCGGGAAAGAAGAAGGTAGGATCCATCAGTGAAAGGTTTGTTCACATTTTTTGCTTGCTTTTATTTCTTTAAAATATTATTTATAAGAATAATCCTGGAAATGGTTGAAACTTATTATTTACCAGATTTTACTTCTGACTCCCTCAATACTGAGCTGTGTTACATTGGTGTTCAAACTTGGGAGGAAAGAACTTTATGTCAAAGAGTCCTTGCTCCTGAGGGGGATCAGGGTACCTAAGAGTGTAATACTACCCATAGTTGCTCATTGTTCTAATACTTGATCGTATTGTTGGAAGTGATGGATCCATACATTGCTGCCCATCTGATCATAAAGAGAATGAATAGGTTGCTGCTATTCACTGAATGTCTGGGTCTGTCGCTATCTTTTGGTACATAGAGAGCATTTAAGGTTAGAGAACAGAGGGTTTGCATGACATTGCAAGTGTCCAATCTAACAAATTCAATGTTCAGTTCAAAGATGCTTCAGCTTGCGCACCTGATGCTTGTTGCAATTAATTTGGCTATAAGAGCACATGTGCGAGCAAAGCCAAAGCATCATTTTTTTCACTTCAGAGACTTCAACAGCCTTCTGAGAGAGTCGATGAGGGTTCCTCCAGCTGAGTTTCAGACAGAGAGTGAGCGAGAGCGATCTCCCAGTCCAGAGTGTGTGACACGCAGCGGCAGATGGTCGAGCTGGGTTTCACCCTTGCCTGGCGTCCTTTGGGTCCGGTCCTCCAGAGCGGTATGTATTGTTGCGAATTTCCTAAAAGAGCAACACGGTCGTGCAGCGCGTCTTTTTCAAGACGTCGCTTCGACTGTGCGTTTCTGGATGCGGTGGTTTCCTGTCCTCGGATGATGGGTACGAGCACTGCGTTTCATGTCTGGGGGTCCAACATGTTCGCGGGCAGTGCATGCCATCAATCGGTGGCATGTCTGTTGCGCAGTTAAGATTGCTGTTAGCTCTTGCAAAAGGGCCACCCACCCCAGTTGTCCCCCGCTCCCCGGTGGGCACTCGGGCAGATCTGAGGGTTACAGTGAGAGTAAATCTGCCGCCCTCGGGCTTGTGGACCTCTCACTCCTCCACGCGCTCCATCCAAGCTTCGAGTGAGAGAAGCGCTCCATCCTCGGATGGCCGCCCTCTCACTTGATGACACCGAGGCTCAGATGTCGGAGGTTGGGCTGTCATGATCTGATGAAGGATTTTCCCCCCTCTGCTCCCTCCCCTCGATCTTGAAACAGACATGATAACCGTGCTTTCCTGGGCTGTTTCGGTCGTGGGTCTGGAGATGGTTTATCCCCCAGCCCCGCGGCCGGACCGACTAGATGGGTGTATGTGGAGGATTAAAAGGCAAGACCTTCTAGCCTCCCATCCCTTTCTTCCCGGAAGTGCACAGTGGGCTCACGCAGTCTTGAGGGCACCTTTCTCTGCCTGATTTGCGTGTGCCTCTACCTCACCACCCTTGATGGTGGAGCAGCCAGGGAGTATGAGGCGATTCCCCAGATTGAGAGTGCCATCACGAGCCCGCGTGGTGCCTCCTTCTGCTGGAATCAGCCTCATCTCCCGTCCAAGGCGTGTTGGTCTTCTGCCTCCCGAGCCAGAGCCCACACAGCCGCGGCCCAGGCTGCTTTCACCCTGCATGCCAGGGTCCATGCACGCTCGCTGGCCCAGCTGCACGAGGGTGGTTCCGACCCAGGCTTGGTACAAGCCCCGCACCGCACCCGACTGAGCTCCACGAACCTCGGACGATGGCCACGTTAGTGGTCCAGGAGCGCCACCTCTGGCTAAACCTGGCAAAAATAAGCGCGGAGTTGACAAAGTTCACTTTCTTGACTCATATACCAGTCTGGCCTGTTCGGCGACACCGTTTGTGGATTCACCCAGGAATTCACGACAGCGCAGTCGGATACGATGGACCATCCATCAGCGGGGTATGTCTCCTTTCTCTCACACCTCCACCCTCCCCTCCGGAGTCTGGGGGTAAGGTGAGTGAATCTCTCGCCTCCAGCTCTTCCGCGGGACCCCATCGCTCCCCGGATCAGTACTCCCACTCCATGCTGCCCTACAGCTGGTACGTCAGCGATCGTAGCGATGCAGTCATTACCGAGAGCTTTGCCTGCCTGGTTAGCGCGGCCCAGCCCTTCGCAGTGGCTCATACGCACGATCAGACTCAGCTGCGTGATTCAATTCGCGAACGGCCTCCCAAGTTCACAGGGGTGTTTCTCACCAGGGTCAGCCCTGTGCCACCCCTGTCTTGCGAGAGAAGATTGCTGTCCTCCTGGCGAAGGATGCAATCTAACCGATCCCTCCAGCCGAGATGGAGATCGGGTTTACAGCCTGTACTTCATCGTACCTAAAAGAGCGGTGGGCTATGACCAATCCTAGATCTGCGCGTTTTGAACCGCTGTCTGCACAAGCTGCCGTTCAAAATGCTTATGCAGAAGCGCATCCTCCTGTGCGTTCGTCCTCGGGATTGGTCTGCATTAATAGACCTGAAGGACCCGTACTTCATGTCTCCATACTCCACGCCACCGTCAGTTTCTGCGGTCTGCGTTAAGGTCGAGCTTGGCAGTACAAGTCCTCCCCTTCGGGTGCTCTCTGTCTCTGCGTGTCTTCACTAAGCTCGCGGAGGGTGCCCTAGCGCCCCTTCGGCTCGCAGGCATCCGCATACTCAATTATCTCGGTGATTGGCTGATTTTAGCCCTCTCTCGGGAGCAATTGATTATGCACAGAGACAAGGTGTTCCAGCACCTCCACCTATTGGGGTTTCAGGTCAACCGAGAAAGAGCAAATTCGCCCCCGTGCAGAGGATCTCTTTTCTCGGGTTGGAGCTGGACTCGGTCACCATGACAGCATGCCTCTCCGGAGAGTGCGCTCCGCTAATGCTGACCTGTCTGAGTTTGACAGCAAAATAGTGGTTCCACTGAAATCTTTCAGAGGCTCCTGGGGCATATGGCATCCGCAGCCACTGTCACGCCGCTCGATTTGCTCCATATGAGACCACTTCAGCACTGGCTTTACATTCGAGTGCCCAGGCGCGCATGGTACACGGGCACACACCAGGTGACTGTCACTATGCTGTGTCGCCGCGCTCTCAGCCCCTGAAACGATCCCTCGTTCCTACAGGCCTGAGTGCCTCTAGGACAGGTGTCCAGAAATATTGTCATTTTGACAGATGATTCCAGCACAGGCTGGGGGGCCATGTGTTGCGGGCATGCAGCCGGGGCCCTGTGGAAAGGAACCCAGTTGCATTGGCATATCAATCGCCTAGAGCTGTTGGCAGTGTTCCTCGCTCTCCACCGTTACCGGTGCTGGAGCGACAACACGTGCTGGTAGGACAGACAGTACAGCGGCGGTGGTGTTTATCAACCGCATGGGGGTCTCCGCTCTCGCTCGCCGTCTGCTCACCCGGAGTCATACGCGGCGCAATCGCTGCATTCCATTTTCCCCCACCGAGCTCAACCGTGCAGTCCATTCTCTCTCACGACAGTTTCGCCTGGGAAAATGGAGACTTCACCCCCGACTGGCCAGCTGTTATGGGCCGCAGCCCTTTCTCTCTCTAATTCAGAGATTTGTGCGCTCTCGCTTGAGTTCCCCACTTGGCGAACTCTGCAAAGTCCACTGACTACACAGCTGGCCCTGGGACGTGCGTAATACGCATTTCTCCACTGAACCTACTCGCACAGATACTGTGTAAAGTCAGGGAGGTCAAGCAACAGCTCTCGTATTGCGCCTCTCTGGCCCAATCGGACCTGCTTTCTACTCTCCTCGTGATGGCCCCTCCCTGGCACATCTTAGTAAGGTAACCCTCGTTCCCCGAGGGGGGGAACGGAAATGCTATGTTCCTTCGCCATAATGATTGCCCCTTAGCTGTTGAGGTGAAAATCTCTTCCGCTAAAAAAATTATGCTTTGGCTTTGCTCGCACATGTGCTCTTATAGCCAAATTAATTGCAACGAGCATCAGGTGCACAAGCTGAAGCTGCCAACTCATTGGCATTTCATTGGTCCGTTTACATACTCTTTCAGATGATTGGCTTTCTGAATGAAATCCCCATAGTGGAAGTTTCCACATAGCATTTCCGGTTTCACCCCCCGGGGAACGAGGGTTACCTTAGTAACCGGAGCGTTTTATTCATTTTTTAATTTTCTGAATTTTACTATATATTTTTCCCTAAATGTAATACAGAGCTCTTGTAGGAAAACATCAGTGGTTTGTACATACTTAATTACCTTCCCTTAGAATGACACAATCTATAGTAGTCAACATTTGAAGTTGCTTTGATTTCATCAAAGTTGCCCTAAAATTATTGAACACAGGTTCTTGCCTTAGGACAACTTTGATAAACTATTGATAAACACTTTAAATGTTGACTACTGTAATTATGTTTATATTAATTAAGCTGCTCCCGAGCAGGTTTCAGCTTACATTCCTGATGCTATGACAACAAATCATTGATGAGTTTTGAAGCATGAAACTATCTTGGATCATGTTAAATAATCAAATCCAGCTAACTGAGGAATCCACATATGAAGAATGAACCACCAGTGTGGTCCTTCAACGCAATCTCATGGCAATTCGTATGAATTTGTACGATCTAATTTGTACAGTTTAATTCGATTTGCTCATCCCCCAATGACAGTTGGATTTAGGGGTGGGCTTGGGTGCCACACTTCCTTTTTTAAAATTTTACATTTTTGTCCAACTGAACTTAAATGAAACTGTACGAGTTAGCCACTAAACTGACCAAATGTAAAATAATGAAGTTTTCTCTTGAGATCAGGCTGGCTCCTCAGGACCAGTCAAGACTGGAGTCGCATGCAGGTGGTTGTCATACAGTAAACACTTCCTCCACCGGGATGAATCTTATGGCTCTCTGCCCTCAATGTCCTGTGTTTCATGGGACTCGTGGCTAAGCTCTGCATTACAAGTGACTAAGTACTAAGTGGGCCACCAAGCAAATGTACTATGCCAGAAAAGGCTTTTATACAAGTCTTTACTAAGTGATATTTTGCCAGTAATTATGATTTGAGTGAAAAGAAATACAAGTTTTCAGGGTTTTTTTACCCTAGGTGTACATTCTGTTGCAAGTATTTGTGAATGTTTTGCTGAAATGTTTTTAGCTATAATTTTAATTTTTTTCCCAGTGAGTCTCGGTACAATAAGCCGAGCATGATATCATCTAAAACGGCAGTGTGGGCATTATTCTCAGTTGTATATTCATCTAGACCCTCAGAGGAACCGTTGTGACCCTGCTCTTGAACAGACATCTCGTGGTCATTAATCAATGAGACTCTGGCTTTGTGTTTCTGCTCTCCCTGACGGCCTGCCGCTGTGATGCCGATGAATGAGGCGTGAAACGGAGCGATGTGCTAAAGCAAAGGCCTGACACCTCGTTATTCAGAAATGAGGGACAGGCACACCATCCGGCGGCTCTGCATCCCAGCAGCCCGTCCGCATTCTTCTTGTTGCTGTGGATACTTCACAAATTAGAGCAAAATGCACATGCTGTTCAGCAAATTTTCATGCTTTTGTGGAAAAGGGCCACTCTATCACACTGTGTGCCTGTGTATCATTGTGCTAAAAAGAACAAATTATGGAGGTGGTAGTGCTGGTCTAATGTTTGAAAATGCCTCCATTTGTTACAGTGAATAAAACACACATTTTTCTCCATTCAAATCAGCTATTTATTATTAATGATTTGCTCGTATCATATTTTAAATCAACTTTTTGGATGGTAGCAGATGTTTTGTTACTTTTAAAATGATTAATTTACTAAGGCAATCTTTACAGTTTATATAACAATTAAGCAGCCATTATAAAAAATAATGTTAGACAAACACATGGTGTATAAATGGCACTCATTTGTTGTTTATGTTGTTTTCATGTTTATGACAGTTCATATTGTAATTTATTCTAGAACTAGACTGAAGCCTTGTCTCAGAACATGATTTTTTATTAAAAACATTTTTATTAAATACTAATTAATAAATCAATCAAACATACTTTACTTACCATCCTTTTTCCCACACATTATAATGATTTTAGTTTCACATTGTCTGTAATGAGATTTTTTTTATTTTTTCTTTAGCTTCTCCAGTTTTTATATTTTAGAACATGAAATAGACTTAAATATACATATTATTTTAATTCAAATCTGCTTCAGCCATTTTAAGAAATAATAATAATTGTCTAAAGGCTGATTTATACTTCTGTGTCAAGCGCACACGTATGCTCCGGCACAGGCTTTGCTCGGTTGCATAGCCCTTGCTGTGGCTAACGCTGGCGCTGACTTGCACCGCTAAAGAATTTAACTACATGTCACAACAGCGCATATCGCAAGCTCTCTGATTGGTTGGCTTGGTATTGGTGACGATTGTGGGTGGTCCTGAGAGCCGTGAGGCCAATGGAGTGAGGGTTTAAAAGTGTAGAGTCCCGTGAAGGAGCTCCAGACGGAAGCTATTGTTTTATGTTTACCTTATGATTTAAGTTGTTGCACGTCCGCTAGTTCCTGCCTCTAAATGAGCAAGTTTTAGCTACTTATACATTAAGGTAGTGTTCAGAAAAAACAAAACACCCGTGAAGAAACTCGACACAGAGGAACATAAAAACCTACTGACATACGGTCACGCCAATCACTCGACACAGAAGTATAAATCAGTCATAAGCCTTTGCAGATTACAGAAGAACTACACATCGGCCAGTGGATGAACTAAAACTATAACTATTCAATTCAATTCAATTCATCTTTATTTGTATAGTGCTTATACAATGTAGATTGTGTCAAAACAGCTTCACATGGAAGATTATAGTGAATTGAAACAGTGTCAGTTCAGTTTTCAGAGATTAAGTTCAGTTCAGTTTAGCTCAGTTCAGTGTGGGTTAATAATCACTACAGAGAGTCCAAACACTGAAGAGCAAATCCATCGATGCGCAGCTCTACAGATCCCGAACCATGCAAGCCAGTGGCAACAGCGGCGAGGAAAAACTTCACCAATTGGCGAAAGCGAAGATTTAAAAAAACCTCGAGAGAAACCTGGCTCAGTTGGGCACGACCATTTCCCCTATGGCCAAACGTCTTGTGCAGAGCTGCAGTCTAGGCGCAGGAAGCTGGACCTCAGCGAAGACTCGTCTGTCCTTGGAGCATCACAGGAGTCAGTCTCATGCTCTCACTCCACGATGACCACCACAGCAGCTGCTCAGGATACGGCCTGGTCCAGAAAACCTTGGGATCATCTCGTCGCTGATCTTGGATCGCATCAGTGGCACTGCATAGTCTGAGGGCCTCGAGATGAGTACCCCCAGGTGGAAATACAGAATAAGGAGAATAATTAGCATAGCTGCTGTTCATAGTGTATACAAACAAGAAGCAAAATCATGTGTGGGGCACATCATGCGTCATAGCGCTATGTACTGCACTGAGTGTATGCTTTGCTGAAAAAGATAGGTCTTTAATCTAGTTTTGAAGTGAGAGAGTGTGTCTGAGCCTCGGACATTATCAGGAAGGCTATTCCAGAGTTTAGGGGCCATAAATGAAAAGGCTCGACCTCCTTTACTTGACTTTGATATTCTAGGTACTACCAGAAGCCCTGAGTTTTGAGATCGTAAAGAGCGGGTTGGGTTGTAGCGAGACAGGAGGTTGGTTAGATAAACAGGAGCTAGATTATTTAAAGCTTTATAGGTAAGGAGTGATATTTTAAATTCAATACGAAACTTAACAGGCAGCCAGTGTAAGGAGGATAAAATTGGGGTGATATGATCATATTTTCTAGATCTGGTAAGAACTCTGGCAGCTGCATTTTGCACTAGCTGGAGTTTTTTAATAGAGGATGCTGGGCAACCAGCAAACAGAGCATTACAGTAGTCCAGCCTAGAAGTCATGAAAGCATGAACTAGCTTTTCTGCATCTGCAGAATTTCTTGCAATATTTCTCAGATGAAAGAAAGCAGTTTTTGTGACATGGGAGATATGATTTTAGAAAGTTAAATTGCTGTCTAATATGACACCCAGATCTTTTATAGTAGAGCTAACGCTAACTTTGTATCCCTCTAGTTGCAGGTTGAGTTGTGAGAACTGCTGTGTACAGGATTTAGGCCCAATAAGTGATAATTCTGTTTTGTCTAAGTTTAAGAGAAGAAAATTGTTGGTCATCCAGTCTTTAACATCTTTAATACATTCGGTTAGCTTAGACAGTTCAGACATCTCATTAGGTTTAGTTGAAATGTATAATTGAGTATCGTCTGCATAGCAATGAAAGCTGATCCGGTGTTTTCTAATAATGTCCCCCAGGGGAAGCATGTATATGGTAAACAGCAAGGGGCCTAAAACTGATCCTTGGGGGACCCCGTACTTTACTGGCCTGACTTGTGAAAGCTGTCCATTAATATTCACAAATTGGTAACGGCCAGCTAGGTATGACCTAAACCATTCAAGAGATCGTTTTTGGACACCTGTAGAATTTAAGCGGTCTATGAGAATATTGTGGTCAATGGTGTCAAATGCGGCGCTAAGATCGAGTAAAACTAATAGTGAGATGCACCCCTGGTCAGCAGCTAAGAGTAAATTGTTGGTTATTTTTACTAATGCGGTTTCTATACTGTGATGAGGCCTGAAACCTGACTGAAACACTTCAAAAATGTTGTTTGTCTGCAGAAAGGAGCATAATTGGGTAGAAACAACTTTTTCTAGTATTTTAGACAGAAACGGAAGATTTGAAATAGGTCTATAATTAGCTAAGTTGCTCGGGTCCAGTTGTGGTTTCTTAATAATAGGTTTAATAACAGCTAGCTTGTAAGGATTTGGAACATGGCCTAAAGATAAAGAAGAGTTGAAAGAGGTTCTCCTATAATAGGTATCAATTCTTTCAGTAATTTTGTTGGAATTGGAACTAACATACATGTAGCTGATTTAGAACTATTTATAACTTTATCTAGCTCTTTCTGTTCTATGGTTTTTAAGCATTGTAGGTTATTTTGATTCAGTTGAATGTTTACTGGATCTGGAGTATAAGGTGGTGCAGAAAGTTTAACATCTTCTATTTTCTGTCTAAAGCCTTCTATTTTATCACTGAAAAAATTCATGAAGTCATCACTACTAATTTGCGGTGGGACATTTTGTTCCAAAGATGATCGATTATTTGTTAGTTTAGCAATGGTGCTAAATAAAAATCTCGGATTGTTATGATTATTTTCAATCAGTTTGCGGAGGTGCTCGGCCCTGGCAGATTTAAGAGCCCTCCTATAGCTGGACATACTGTCTTTGTAGGCAATTCTAAAAACCTCTAAATTAGTTTTTTTCCATTTACGTTCCAGAGCACGGGTTGCTGTTTTGAAAGCGCGAGTATGATTATTGTACCATGGTGCAGTTTTATTCTCTCTAGCCTTTTTTTAATTTGATGGGTGCCACTGTATTTAGTGTGCTAGTAAAGATGGCATCCATACTGCGGGTGTATTTCAAAATAAAGAACGATCAGGTAAGTTATTTATGAATTCATCCTTGGTGGACGGAACGATAGTCCTACCAGGGTGGTATATTGGTGCAGATCTGCTAATTTCAGGTAAACGCAGCTTATATAGCAAGAGGTAGTGGTCCGTAACATCATCACTTTGTGGTATAATGTCTACATCAAAGACCTCAATTCCATAAGACAATATTAGATCTAATGTATGCTTTAAGCGATGGGTTGGACCAACAGCATTTTGTTTTATCCCAAGTGAATGTAGTAGATCCATAAAGGCAAGCCCTAGTGTATCATTGGAGTCATCTACGTGGATGTTAAAGTCTCCTACAACTATAACTACCTATAACTTCCTATAACTACCAGGATGCTTAGCACCAATCACTCCTGCCACATCTGATCAAAGACTGATTACACAGACTATATACACTGCTTACATTGCCCCACACATTGCTGAGTCTTGTTATTGTTACACTACAAAGAGTTTCCTAGTCTAGTCTTTCTGTGTTCCTTGACCCTTGCTTTGTTTATTGTTTTCTGTTGTTTGTCACCTTTATTGACCATTTGCCTGTGACTTGACTATGCTTCTGGATTGCCCTTTATGTACCTGTTTGCTCCTGTGATTGACCATTGCCTGTCTGATCATTCTAAATAAAGCTGCATGTGGATCCTAACTTCGTTGTCACACGACATCATGGTTACAATAATGCATTTTTGTTCTTTTTTATGATGTCAGCATAGTTATACCAGCTACACATATATTGCACACACACACACACACACACACACACACACACACACACACACACACACACACACACACACACACACACACACACACACATACCCAGCAGGCACACAACATCATAAAACGTTAATATTAGGTTAGATTTAGGTCATGACGTCAGGTGACCAAAATTCAATGTATAGCCAGCGTCTAAGCATCTAAGAACGGCTGGCGCCGACGAAGATGGCCGCCTCTGTGTTGTGCTCTGCAGTTTTCTTTGTGTTTTTGTTAGTTCGTCCTGTTTTTAGTCATATTCCTACAATTAGTTTCACCAGAGACGAATTGTTGAACATTCGGACGCATACACCACCAAATATTTTTCCAGACTTGGACTTATGTGATGTTTTGTTGGACATTGTAGTCGGCGGGGTCGCGCTGCTGCTCAAACGCAAGGCGCGCAGACGAGGGAAGCGTGCAGGCGCGCTTGTGAAACTCAGAAAGCGCGGTTTACGAACCACGTTGCCTAGCATCCATCTGGCAAATCTTCGCTCTCTACCCAACAAAATAGATGAACTCATTCTGCTCTCCCAGACAAACAGGGATTTTTCGCATTCAGCTGCTCTGTGTTACACGGAAACCTAGCTGAACGACACCATACCGGACAATGCGCTTCACCTACAGAGCTATCAGCTGTTCAGAGCGGATCGCGACGAAGAATCGACGTGTAAATCACGCGGTGACGGGACGTGCTTTTACATCAACGAAAGGTGGTGTACAGATGTAACAGTTTTAAAAAAGATGTGCTGTCCAGATCTAGAAGCACTGTTTATTAACTGTAAGCCTTTCTACTGGCCGTGCAAGTTCTGCTCGTTCATCCTCGTCAGTGTTTACATTCCTCCGCACGCGCATGCATGCCTGGCAATACAGAAACTAGCTGATCAGATGATGGTGATAGAGCAAAAACACCCAGACTCTGTTTTAATCATTCTCGGGGATTTTAACAAAGCAAAACTATCCCGTGAACTGCCAAAATATAGACAGCATGTTACATGTCCCACAAGAGACAGTAACATATTGGATCACTGCTATACCACAATAAAGGATGCATACCACTCTGTCCAACGAGCAGCTTTGGGGCGCTCTGACCACTGTTTGATTGATCTCATACCAACCTACAGGCAGAAACTGAAAACAGCCAAACCTGTATTAAGATCTGTGAAAAGATGGACTAACGAAACAGAGCGGGATCTACAAGCCTGTTTCGATCTCACAGATTGGAGTGTCTTTGAAGCTGCTGCAAACTATTTGGATGAGCTCACAGAGACTGTAACATCTTATATCAGTTTCTGTGAAGATGTGTGCATTCCTACCAGGACTCAACTCGCATACAACAATGACAAACCATGGTTCACTGTGAAAAACTCAGACAGCTATGCCAGGCCAAGGAGGCTGCTTACAGGAATAAGGAGAGGGCCTTGTATAAGCAGGCCAAATACACACTGGAGAAGGAGTTTAGAGTCACAAAAAGGAACTATTCTGAGAAACTAAGGAGTCAGTTCTCTTCCAGCGACTCAGCATCTGTGTGGAAAAGTTTGAAAACCATTACAGACTATAAAACACCATCCCCCAGCACTGTAGACAACCAACGACTTGCAAATGACCTGGGGTGCGTTTCCCAAAACCATCGTTAGCCAACTAAGGTCGCAAGTTCTGTTGTTACAAACATAGTTCAGTGATTTGGTGTTTCCCAAATCCATCGCTCCAACGAACATTCGCAAACTGCGTTGCAAACTTAAGCACTTGAAACTACACATCTGGAGCTGTAGTTAAAAGCATAGTTCCTGGCTGTGTTCTATTCCCACTTATCCCCCCTATGCCCTATTCATTTAGAACATTCTAACATTCAAAGTTGGAATTATTAAAAATAAAAAATCATTAAGGTAATCTCTCTTAGGTGTAATTTGCTTTCAAAGTATTTTTACAGTTCAGTTTTAGCGATCTTCATGCTTACAATTGTGCTCCCTTCGCAGTGCACTTTGAAAACATTAATATCATTTTGAACACAGCCTCATGGTGAAAGCTATAGGTATATTTAAAAACGGAAATTATGTTACGTCTCCAAAGCTTGTGAAAATAAAAAACATAGCATAAGTTAATTATTTTATTTTATAGTGGGTTATTTATTAAGTTTCTCTGCTGTATATGACATGGGTCGGTTGGTTACAACTTTCTGCTGTAGTTTGCATGTGTCAAATTGTAATTTTTTTTTAAATAAATAAACAATATTCTAAATAATAATAATAATAATAATCATCATCATCATCATTAATATTATTATTAAAGTAAATATATTTATAATAAATAGCCTCATTATTTATTTATATGATGTATATATGATATTAGAATAGTGTTAGCTTTTGTAAGTGATTTTATGTTTTAGAATAGAATATGTAATGTTCAACTTCTCAATAATATTAGTAAAGCAAACATTGGCCCTACATGTGCCATTTACTTATATTTTAAATAATATGGAAAACGAGTGCATGTTTTTACCAAAACTAATGTTGGATTTTGTTTTAAATGTGTGTGCGTGTAAAACAATATAATTTGCACAAAGAAATGGGGTTGTTCTCTAAAGAAGTTACTCCACCCCGTTTAGAGCATCATTATGGGCGTTTTACGTTATAACTAACGTGGTTCAAGCGATGGATCTGCGACAGAGAAACTACCGGTTTTGGGAAACACTCGTCACTACATCGTTTTTTTGCCAAACGATGCATCGCACTATGATAGTTCAGCCTCGAGTTACGTCGTTGTTTGGGAAACGCACCCCTGAATGAGTTTTACTGCTGGTTGAGAAAACCCCCCACACCCACTCTGAACTGCTGTTTACATCACTATTATCACTTTTTTTTATACACACATACACTTATTTAACAACACACTTTACATGCCAATTTGCACATAACAGCTGCACATATTATGTTGTATATAGTAATATAGCTGTACAAACACTTGTCAATTTGTATATTTGCATTCACTTTTTAAAATATATTTATTATCTGTTTTTTAGTCCTGTCTGTAATTCTGTTGCACTGTAGAAGCTCTGTCACGAAAACAAATTCCTCATATGTGTGAACATACCTGGCAATAAAGCTCTTTCTGAATCTGATTTCTGATTCTAAGGACAGTGTTATTTTGACGTCCAATAACGACGTCAAGTTACGTTGATATTTGGTTGATTTTAGGTTGGAACGTGACCAAAATCTAATGTCTGATAGATGTCATAGTGGTAATGTCCACACAATGTCAAGGTGTAACATGACTAGACATTGATATTTGGTTGATTTTAGGTTTATTTTAGGTTGGACGTTGGACATTGACGTTGGCCTGACATTGGGTTCTGACATCAGATTCATTGATCATTGATTTTCATTTCCAAACAAAATCCAACATCCACACGTCAGGTTGATGTCCTGTCCCTGCAGGGTACACAAATAACTAGCCAAATATATAAGAATAATTTTAATTCAGAAATTTAAAAAAAATTTATCAGATGGATTCAAGTCAATATTTGTTGATCCATACACTTTTACATTTTAAAAAATTTATGCAATTTGTACATGTAAAAATTGAGTTCCATACAATCAATTTGTGATGGGACAACATGAAAAAATAAAGTTAGCTCATTAGTTTTTACAAATTTAAATGGATTCAACATAAAACAACTAAGTTGTCCCCCAAAATACTCAATATTTGTGTTGTTTCAGCTCATTTTAAATAAGTAGTTGAAACAAACATCAAAGAAAAAAAGAAAGAAAGAAAGAAAGAAAGAAAGCTACCTTTTAGGTGTTGTTTGATGGTATGGTCTTTTTCTCTTTATACAGTATATCACATTTCACCTGTGCTTGACAGACAAAATTGGCACACTTTCCTGAGCTTCACCACTAACACAAGTCGAAGGTCAATGTCAAAGCGATCAGTCAAAGAGAAACGCGCTATAAATGCATTAAACCAGAGGATCATCTAGTCAAGGCCGTTTGTCTGACCACAACCATTAAACTCAGCATACATTTCATTTTCAAGCACGCATTCATTTTCAGCAAACCAGCAGCTTTTAATGACACTGATTTATCAAACATAAGAAAAAAAAGGAATGTGTATGTTCAAAAAGTGATTATGGTCAGCATAAATTCATATTTGCACTTGCTGCGAATGGAGACAAGTTAATGCATTACTTGTCAATGGTGCGTAAAAAAGAAATAGGAAAATACAAAAGTTTAGCCATCTGGAACTGTGGCCAGACATGGGTCACACACCATAAAACACATGCATTTTTCTTTCCTTTATACCTTCGTAGGAGTTCATTGTTCTTTTAGACAAGTGAGTTAAAGGTGCTGTATGTAAGTTTTTGACTCTTCTAAAGCATAAAAATACCATAATATGTGTGCAGATATTTAAGAAACATCCCAAGTGAACATACTTGTTTAACTGAAAAACAATGCTGAAGTCAGATATTCTGCTTTGAAAATGGGTTTTCCGTGCCGGAACGCTGTCTTTGTTTAGATAAATTTCATATGCACCATGCCAGTTTAGCCAATTATATGTCAGCACCCTGGGTTGCCTTGTTGGAAAACAGCGTATTTCATTCATTCATTCATTCAGTAAGACTCTGAAAGCATGCGTCCGTGACCAAAAAGAACAGTATGGGAGACAGATGCAGTTCCACATGAGGTTATTAATTAGCAAATTACATAAATATTACGAACGTAAGCATTAGGTGAGCAGGTTACATTGTAACCGCGTGTCCTAACAACACGCTGTGACGAGAGAGGCAGTGATCAGCTATTTGGCTGTTTGCACCAGACGAAACACGGCAGAAATGTAAATACAGCCTTTCAAAAGCACAGAATATGCACTCGCTCACAAAACGGTAAGGTTTAGAATCTATTTAATACATGTTAACCCACTTTAACATCAATGTAGATGCTGAATCACTCATATGTGTTTAGTTCTAAAGTTCAATTTCAGACGGTTTATTGTATTTTCAAGATCTGAGGTGAACTTTCTGCTTTCAGTATATGGCAACAAATGCCATGTAAAATGCATTCAAACTCGCATTGTTAGCATTTAGCACAGAATAAAGCACACAAGGCTTACCTGAGGTGATCTAGCTGTCATAGGTTTCTGTTGTTCAGCTGTGAGAAATAGAAGCCATTTCTAATATATCAATTCGAGGTGTTGGTTAGGACAAAAACTCCTTTTAATATAGAAAATATTCCCTCTATCGCGTGTCGTTGCTTTTATTTAGAACACAGTTTAAATCACTCACTCCTGTACACAATCTGGCATCCTAGCGTACTTTTATTATGATCCAGGAGTGCAATACCTAGTTCAACCACTGGGTGTCAAACTTACATACTGCACCTTTAATGCTAAAATAGAGGAGCTACAACAAATAAATTGTGGCGTTAATATCGTATGAGAATGTGAATAGGTTAGTCAAAGGTATCAGAGCTTTATGTGGTCAAAATAGCCAACCCAGGCTCATTCTGATTACGTACCCCTATGTAAAGTTTCACAAACTAATTTTGAGAGGAGCATGTGATATGATCGACTTATGATCCTTATTGCTAATCATTAGCTAGCCTATCAGATCATTTTAAAACTACTATAAATATCCTGCCTAAACTTGTTTTTGGAAGACCGCGCCATATCAGCCAGCTACAGCTACCACAACAACTACTTCAAAAACAACAATAACTACATCTCCAATCTATAACTCCAACAACAACAACAACAACATCTAAACCTTCCACTTCAAACTGTCTCACACAATGCATTCACTGTGTCTTCAACACAATTTTCCAACAAGGTCACAGTCCAAAACTTGATCACTCTACACAAACTCCGCCTAAACTCTCAAGACGCCGGCGATCCAAGCCATTGCAATGAAGCCGAATTCTCACCGCTCTCCTAGTGGTGCCCCCACGGTAACATACATAGCATGCTTAAAGGGGAAGCCTCACAAAAATAACTACTCTCCAACAAAGACTAAACATTTTATAAATCTTTGGAAAGAAGAGACTTGTGTGAATAGAATGATTTCAACGAAAGAAACTCACCTCTCAAGCCTCCCCCCTGTCCACAAATCCATAACATTCTAACAGCTTGTAATTTGACTGCAAGGGTCTAGGCAATCCAATCTGTAAAACATTAGTCCACAACATATTTATTCGTTGATAAACATCCATGGAATGCACTGTTTTCATCCAAACTAGTCACTGGAGTGCGTTCAGTAGAATAGACTTCAGACATAAACACTAGTGAATTTAGGCCCACAAAATGGCTGCCGACCTTTTGCACTTTTGCACTCCATTGAGCCAATAGCTGAAAGGAGAAGTGCCACCATCCAATGAGCTCACAAAACTTGTGATGGTTCCACCTTCTCTCTCGACATTTATGAATGGACTCTTGCAAAGACTTTGTGAATGAATTGGGCCAGATATGCTTGTGATTTTAATCATGTTAAGATTTCAAACGTAATGTTATCTATTCATGCATTAAAGTAAAGCCCATATCAAACATTCGATTCACACAGTTTCTACTAAGTGGTGACATCGTTTTTTAAGTTCAGGGTTTAATGTTGGCATTTGATATATTTATTTAAAAAATAAATAAATAAAAAAAAATAAAAAATAAATAAATAAATACAAACCCATATGCCACGTCTGATAGCCATTTAACGTTTAAAAATATTATAACCCAGCTAGTGAAAGCATTCAACTCATCGAGCATAGAAGTCCAATTGTAAGCCATAGTGACTCATATGTCCATACACAAAGTGTTATATGCAAATTTATAATAGCAAGTCGGTTGGATGTGAAAACGTCAAAGAAACAAACTTCCCTCTTGACTGCTATGAATAGAAAGAGAACATTTCTGACAAATGGTGTAATGTTTCATACATTGACTTGGTGTTAGATACATTTGCATACATTAAATTTCTATATCACTAAGGGGTTTAAATTCCACTCTACTATCACTTCACCTACTTAGTCTTCAAGAGGTACTTCCAGGATCACCAGACAAGCCATGCCCCATATCCTCAGCTCTCCATCCAGCTGCCATCCTGTGGAGGGAGGAATGCCCACCTCTACCATCCTTGTACACTGCGACAACGAAGCTATCATACCATGCATTAACAAAAAGCACTTCCATTTACAGTTGCCTATGCCCTTATTAAGACGCCTCGCATGGATATCAGCCAAAACAATTTATTATGCCTGCTGTACATGTACCATGTTGTAAAAAAAATCATTTCTGATTCTCTCTTGTTTCTCATTTCAGAGATCATGGCAGCCGGCTCCAGAAGCTGACCCTCATCCAACCTATTACACTCCACATCCATTCCCAAATATCCATCTCTCTCATCCTACAACCAGTAGCCCCAACATTACAATCTTAGTTTACAGCTTGGAATGCATTTAAACAATTCCATTCCCTTTACAACACCACATTTCCCAATTTTTCACTGCTCACAATAACATAATTTATACCTCCATACATACAAAAACATACAAGCTAGCTCTATCAGCAGCTGCCTAAGCGGCATCCAATTCTTCCACAAATTAATACACGACTCTGTATCAGATTCTATAGCTAATTCCAAAACCAGCCTTCTTATTAAAGGCATTAAAGGCATTCACATTTCAGGCTTTTCACCAGAATCTCACTCCAGCCACTCATTTAGAATTGGAGCCGCCACCACAGCAGCACACAAAGGGTTATCACAACAACACATACAAACCCTAGGCAGGTGGTCATCTGACGCCTTCAAATAATACATTCGCCTCAGCCAAAGCCACCTCAAGGCAGCCCAAAAGACCCTTTCCAGATGAAACCATTCTTCTACAATGAAGATCCAAATTCACCTAGAGCAGGGCTCCCCAGCTATTGGCTGTTAAGGACATGGGCATATTATAGCCTATACTCCTTCTTTTTTCCTACTATCTCTGAATCTTCCTATTAACTCCTCAGTTTCCCTCCCCACCACCCTGCCGCTCTCAGGAGTCTCCAATACCCTTCTTCCCTCCCCGACTCCTGCCAGAGCCAGCCTTTGATAGCTCATCTTCAAACTTCAAGTCACATCACTGCCCCCTCCCAGGCCCCAGCTTCATGTACATGCGCACGCGCATGGATGAATGATGTAGATATGCGTCTGCGTAAATATTCACTTGTGTGGACGCATGTCAAACATCATGTTTGCACTTTTAAGCTTCCCACACCACCCTCTAGTAGGAGTCTTCACCGCCCACGATACTAAACTAAACTACTATAAATGTGGTGCCTAAACGTAATTTCCTATCTTTGTTTTTCCTATCTTTGTCTTTGGAACCCCCCCCCCCCCCCCCTCTCCTTCCCTTCTTCCTCCTCCTAATTCTATGATTGGGTGACATGCCAGCACAGTGGCTAGCGCCACTGCATCACAACAGGAGGGCCAAAGGTTCAAGTTCTAATTGAGCAAGTCAGCACTCCTTGCGCTGAGTTTGCATGTTCTCCCTGTGTTCGCATGGGTTTTCCCCGGGTCCTCCTGTTTCCTCCCACAATCTAAAAACATGCACATAAACAAATAGTAATAACAGTCACAGTCACTTTCCTTGCGTAAATCCACCAGAAGCCGCTGTTGACTGACTGACTGATCCACCCTCCTCCTTCTTTAAACCCAACCAATAGTGTTTTAAAGCACAGATTGGCCCACCCACACATTTCCCTAAACTCAACTGACAGTGTTTTCAAATGTAATCCAGAAAAAGAAAGCCCTCATGGCAGCCTAATTTTACCACATTTTCAGATTTTAACCACATTCTCACCGTGCTATTTACTTGTATATTTTATTTTTTGGCTTTTGTTTTTGTCTTACCTGCTTTCTGGAACTATTCTTCATTGGACTTAATCCTGTCCTCTTTGTGTCTCAAGTTCGTCGACGTACATGGCGAGCTACTGGACAAACTGGTAACAGCGGGAAAGATCTCCATATGGAGGTAAGCGGTCAGCTGGTAAGCGAGAAAAGGAACAGTGTCATACCGCCCCATAACATTCATTTTAAAGACGGAATGCAGCCAAACGTACTTCTGGCTACATAATTTGTGATTTCCAGAAATGTTTATAGCACAGCTTAAAAAATTAAATAAAATTCAATTATTAGTTATATTGTCAGCAGCATTAATTTCTGCCTTTGCTTATTTAGAAATTACAAATGTATTTTTTTTTTATTCTAAATGAAAATAGTTTTATTTTAGATAGTAGTTATATATTAATAGTTATAAAAACTAAAAAAACGCAGTAGGTAGTGCTGTTGCCTCACAGCAAGAACGTCGCAGGTTCGAACCTCGGCTGGGCTGGGTCAGTTGGCGTTTCTGTGTGGAGTTTGCATGTTCTCCCTGCGTTTGCGTGGGTTTCCTCCGGGTGCTCCGGTTTCCCCCACAGTCCAAAGACATGCAGTACAGGTGAATTGGGTAAGCTAAATTTTCCATAGTGTATGAGTGTGAATGTGTGTGTGGAAGTTCCCAGAGATGGGTTGCGGCTGGAAGGGCATCCGCTGCATGAAATTGTGCTGGATAAGTTGGCGGTTCATTCCGCTGTGGTGACCCCGCAAGGGACAAACTGACAAGAAAATGAATGAACGAATGAATACTATAAAGTAAGTAAGTAAAGATTTATTTATATAGCACCTTTGGAGGGGGCCCTGACCATGCAGACCTCTACAGTATATGTAATTACCAGAATCTTAAAATTTACTCTAAAACTACTAGGAAGCCAGTGATGTGCCTTAAGCATAGGAGTATGTGTGATATACAGAACGTGTACAGAACGTTACAATAGTCCAACCTCAAAAAGATAAAGGCATGGGCAAGTATTTCCATCTCTTCCTTTGAAACATCATTTCAGATTTTTTCGATGTTTCTCTAATGGAAAAGGCATTTACGAACAACAGACCAAACATGCTATTAAAACATAGAGCTCTATCAAATATATTTTATCAGGGTTCAGTTGCAGAAAATTGTTTGCCATCCATTTGTTAATGGAGACTAAACAATCTTGCAAGAGAGACAGTTTGTCTAATCTGTCAGGGCTTAAAGCAAAATATAATTTCTCATCATCTGGTTCTGGCTTCAGAACTGCCTTAATCCTTCGTGGCATAGATTCAACAAGTTACTGGGAATACTCCTCTGAAATTTTGGTCCGTATTGACAATGCAGTTGCTGCAGATTTGTCGGCTGCACATCCATGATGCGAATCTCCCATTACACCACATTCTAATGTTGCTCTATTGTACACCATTACACCACCACCACCAGCCTGAACCACTGATACAAGGCAGGATGGATCCTCTCATGCTTTCATGTTGTTGACACCAAATTTTGAACCTACCATCTGAATGTCGCAGCAGAAATCAAAGCCTGTGTGAATTGTAGCCTAAGTTTCCTGTTCTTAGCTGACAGGAGTGCCCATCCGCTGCAAGGTTGGACATGTTGTGCATCAGAGATGCTCTTCTACATACCTCGGTTGTAACGAGTGGTTATTTGAGTTATTGTTGCCTTTCTATCAGCTGGAATCAGTCTAGCCATTCTCCTCTGACCTGGCATTTGCGCCCACATAACTGTGGCTCACTGGATATTTTCTCTTTTTCGCACCATTCTCTGCAAACTCTAGGGATGGTTGTGCATGAAAATCCCAGTAGATCAGCAGTTTCTGAAATACTCAGACCAACCCATCTGGCACAAACAACCATGCCAAGTCACTTAAATCACCTTTCTTCCCTATTCTGATGCTCGATTTGAGCTGCAGCAGATTGCCTTAACCTTGTCTACATGCCTAAATGCGTTTAGTTGCTGCAATGTGATTGGCTGATTAGAAATTTGCATTAACAAGCATATACAACAAGTGTATATTCACACTTTGAAGGTGACATTGAAATTTGCACTTTGAAGGTGACATTTGAAAAACAATCAGCCTCATTAGTAGAATACCCCATCCTCTTCAACCTGTGTGAAGTATTCCCAAAGCTTCTCAGATTAAAGGAGTTTTTCATCCACATATGGTAAATGTCAGTCATTATCGCTCTTTTAATTTTGTTTATTGAGGACGTTCCAAACTCGTTTTCCGCTCCTTCACAGTGAATACAATTGTGAGCCGAGAAGCTCTATTTACATCAATTATTGAGCAGAGTTTGGCGGGAGACTAGCTTTGACTAGCTTGACCTTTCACACGTGCTCAAAGGCAGCTCAAGTGTTCGGTCAAGCGGAGATCCGTTTCTCAAGCTGTAAGTGCACTCTTTTAAAGCTGCCTAATACATTTTTAATTCAGCTTTGTTCAATTAGGGTGTAATCAATCTGGCATTGTGTTTACTGAAATGGTCAGACTGTTCTCTGAATGTCAACTTAACTGTCCAAGAGGCAGTCTTAAATGTTCTCCAGGGTGCTTTAGAGTGATTTTATTGTTTAAATTTAAGGCACATTTTTAGTGAAGTGATGCTCTTAGGAAATCGCTTCTTTATTCAATTAGAAAGCTGTTACTTTATAAATAGAGTGTGTGTTTGTTTTATCAAGATCACAGGTAAATTAATTATATGATTGTCTAAAACACTATTCAGGCTGTAATTGTTTCTCAAGGGCACGCAAGGCATTTTTGGCACTTTGAAGAACGTAGCTGGGTTGGTTGTTATTGCTGTCTGTAAAGAATATCTGTTTTTTTTCTCTTACCACCTGTGTTGTACACCTCTATAAAACCTTTTTGTTTCTATTACTTATTGTTTTTTTTTGTTTGTTTGTTTGTTTAAACTTAAATTCCATAGTGATTAAATTGAGGTCAGAATCTACTTGGCAAAAGTCTTGTCCCCTGTCCAAATTTTAGGAACATCAAATAATAACTTGACATATAGTTGATCATTTAGTATCAGAAGTGGCCTATATGAAAGGCAAAGGTGTCTAGATTACGCTTATTTTACCAAAATAAAATATGATCATGCCTTGATTTTTTACTATTTTCTGACTTTGCTTTTGAATAGGGATGCACGGATACCATTTTTTGTGGAACCGATCCGATCCGGATACCAAAATTCTGAATATCGACCAATCTGATCCCGATACTGTGTCGGTTTTTTATTTTTTATTTTATTTATTTTTTTTTTTTAACCTAATACAGTTTCTATAGTTCTGGTGCTCAATTAATATATCTTCTTTAGTAAAAATAACAGACCTATGGCCTACATTATATGACAGACGACACAATCTAACTAAAAACATGATGCTTGCTATAAACTATGGGCTACTTTATTTGAGCATTCATTATGACATTGATATGATCTGTTGTGGTCCAGCTTATGTTTTCTTTTTTAATATTAGGAGTTTTCTTTGAAATCTGTACTAGGCTACCACTATTGACCCTAATCATTGGTAGAATAACCTGCCTTTTAGCAAAGCCTGATATTGTCCTGCAGGTTTGAAGCAAACTAAACTAAACCGCCTGAGGCCAGTTTTACTTAATAAACATTCCTTTGCCTAAACTAAAATCCAATTATTTTTTTAAATTAATTTCGTTTGGTATAATTTGTTGGTTATTTTAATGTATTTTTGTTGGTCAGTTATCCACAAAATAAACAAGAATATTTGAGGTGAAGTTCAAAACAAGGTCCGCTTATGCTTTAGCACACAAACTGACAAAAAGGTCTGTTAAATAAAATATTAATATAAATAAAATGACAGCGAAATATTCACAGTTTCAGAGTAGCCTATAGAGTTATATATATATATATATATATATATATATATATATATATATATATATATATATATATATATAAATAATTTTCTGTTAATGACAATTCATATTGCGCTTGTCAGATTCACTTGTATTAATTTAATCAACTACTTTGACCACAATGACCCAGGCTTTACAAACTATTAGCAGCACTTAATGTATTCACCTCGAAATAATAAATTCAGTCAAAAGGATGAGAGAACAGAAACTCTTTATGGGAATAATCTTAAAGAGCGCTGCACGTCGCTTCTGCGCAGCTGGTGCGCTTGATACATCACTGAGACACAGCGTGCAACCCTCTGGTAACTGCGGACACTTTCAAAACAGCAGCACAAAGGGAAGAAATCGGTGCTTTGAGGATCTGTCTAATGTATTATTGTGCCTTTTCTAATTTAAACTTTCAGGTAGGCCTACTTTGTGTGTGAAGAGCAGGTAATAACCCTCTCTACTCTAGTGTTGCGAATGCAATCTGCTGATCTAACAGACACAGCGCAACATGAAGTAGAAGCAGCAATAAACTCCATGTTACAGAACTAAATGCAGTTCTCCACTGATTATTAAAACTAACAGAAACAAATATTCTTGGAGAGTTTTTCGTGTTGTTATGAACATGACACGCAGTTTGAATTGTGAATGAATGGAGAATGATTGACAGGTGCTGCGGCTGGAGGCGTTGAACTGAACATGAGATTAAGCACTTGAATATTTATCTGTACAGAGCATTTAGGATATAGCAGGCCTACATGACAACTTTCCAGTGCCTTGTAATAGGCTACCTTCGTGGCTTTTGTTGGCTTATAAATTACACAGAATATAGCACACGCGCAAGATCGGATTTGGATCGGTACCAGCTGGCCGATACCCGATCCAGCAAAAATATGCGGTATTGAACCAATCCGGGATCGGTGCATCCCTAGTAAAGAATATAAAGTCATGGTGCAGTGGAACAAGTGTTAACATTGTGTATGATTCCCATGAGCTTGGAGGACTGCATCCAGGCTGTTGATGTTGCCATCCACTCTGCAGATCTCCCGCACGCCTCCATACTGAATGTAACCTCAAACCATGATTTTTCCTTCAGCAATCTTGACTGATTTCTATGAGAATCTTGGGTCCATGCGGGTTCCAATAGGTCTTCTGCAGTATTTGTGATGCAGTTCAACAGATGATTTATCAGAAAAATCTACCTTCTGCCACTTTTCCTAAATACTCAACCAGAAGTTATCATTTGTTGCTCTTACAACTGGGATCGACGATAAGACTTTTGTCAGGTAGTGTATATCTCTAAGCCTAAAGAACAATCAATCCAAAATACTTTTTGTCCTCTGAAATTCATTGTTTAGTTGCATTTCATGTTAATTTGCACGGTTAACGATTTTTGTAAATTACACAGTATTTATCTGTAATATAAACTGAATTTTACTGAAGGACACAATGTAACTTAAAAATACAGTAACACTGCATAACTATGCAGTATGTTACTGTATTTTTAAGTTACATTGTGAAAATTACTATATTTTAGTCCATATATACAACACTGTAAATGCATATACTGTATAGCAAACTAAATGGTGCTGTAAATGTAAAAACGATATGTTTGCTGTAATTGATTTACAGTAAGTTACTGGTGAACTGAAGTGTAATATGAACTGAATTTTACTGTAGCACAGTTATGCAGTTTATTACTGTAATTTAAAGTTGCATTGTGAAAATTACTGTATTATACATTAAAGATATAAAGTACTGTAAATGCATATACAGCTAGATAAATGGTGATTCATTCATTCATTTTCTTTTCGGCTTAGGTTGCCACAGCAGAATGAACCGCCAACTTATCTAGCACGTTTTTACGCAGCAGATGCCCTTCCAGCCGCAACCCATCACTGGGAAACATCTATTCACACTCATACACTACGGACAATTTAGCTTACCCAATTCACCTGTACTGCATGTCTTTGGACTTGTGGGGGAAACCGGAGCACCCAGTGGAAACCCACGCGAACGCGGGGAGAACATGCAAACTCCCCACAGAAATGCCAACTGACCCAGCCGAGGCTCGAACCAGCGATCTTCTTGCTGTGAGGCGACAGCACTACCTACTGTGCCACGGCGCCGCCCATAAATAGTGATGTAAATGTAAATACAGTATTTTTGCTGTAACTGATATACAGTAAGTTACTTGTGCCATGTTGCCAGTAATTTACTGTAAATTCTATAGCAAACTGTTAACAGTGTACATCAGAAAAGCAGCATCTAGTGTATTAATAATGGACAGTTCACTGAAATGCTAGAAAGTGTATTTTTTTTTAGTTTTTGGCAAATAATTGTTGACATTTTGGACCACCTCACATTGATATTAAAGCTAGTGTTTCACTGTAGGTCCAGTGTCACATCTTTAATCGTTGCCAAGCATTGATGGGAAAAGTACACAAATTAGACACTTGAGTAAAAGCACAGATACCCTAATACAATATTACTCTACTAATATAAAATACTCCTTTTCAATATTGCTTGAGTAAAAGTAAAAAAAGTACTTGATGTTTAGTGTATTTAAACGGTTGGTTCACCCAAAAATGTAACTTCAGTTATCATTTACTTACCATTTACCTGTTCTAAACCGCATTGCTTTTTTGTGTTGTTCGCCCGCTGGACGGTATTCCACCTCTACTAAATTGCAATTTACTCTTGCAAATACTTAATTTGGTGACACAGTGGCGAAGTAGGTAGTGCTATCGCCTCACAGCAAGAAGGTCGCTGGTTCGAGCCTCGCCTGGGTCAGTTGGCGTTTCTGTGTGGAGTTTGCATGTTCTCCCTGCGTTTGCGTGGGTTTCCTCCGGGTGCTCCGGTTTCCCCCACAAGTCCAAAGACATCTGGTACAGGTGAATTGGTTAGGCTAAATTGTCCGTAGTGTGTGAATGAGTGTGTATGGATGTTTCTCAGAGTTGGGTTGCAGCTGGAAGCGCATCCGCTGCGTAAAACATGTGCTGGATAAGTTAGTGGTTCATTCCGCTGTGGTGACCCCAGATTAATAAAGGTACAAGAAAAAAAAATGAATGAATGAAATACTTAATTCGCAGTTTGGTGTGAACTCAGCATAAAAATGTCCTTATGCCATCTGTTGGTTCGGCATGCCCATAACATGCAGCACAGTGCGTTTTTGCGTTTTCATGTGGGCGAAGATGTTTTTTAAAATGAAAGCAGGGAAAACCCAGTTTATAAAAAAATAACCATGAATGTGTGTACATGGCCTAAATGTATTAGCTTGTTCAGTTGTGTTTGATTAGGACTGGAGCTAAACTCTGCACCATCCTTCCAGAAACAAGTATTACGACCCCTAACTTGGATGCTAATTTACTCAGATTCTTGTTGACATTCATTCACTTCCTCACCCCATCACTCCTTCACTTAATCACTCACCTACAATTATCCATACATTTTTCATATTTTTAATTTAATTATTATTAATGACTTTTGCTGCTTGTTCAAGCTACTTATTTAAAATACAACATAGGCTCATTGTGGATACCTCTGTCAACATTTCTGGAGAGCACGAATTATGTAGCCAGAGGTACGTTTGACTGCATTTCACCTTTAAAACAAACGCTATGGGGCGGTATGATGCCGTTGATGGCTTCTGTTCCTTTTAGCACTACCAGCTGACTGCTTACGTCCATGTACAACACAAGCTCACTGTGGATACGTACCCCTGTCTACAATTCTGGAGAGCATAAATTATATAGCTAGAGGTACGTTTGGCTGCATTTCATCTTTAAAACAATTGCTGCGGGGTGGTATGATGTGGCTGATGGCTTCTGTTCCTTTTAGCACTACCAGCTGTCCCCTTACATCCTTATACAACACAGGCTCACTGTGGATACGTACCCCTGTCTAAAACTGTTTAAAATAAAGGCTACAAGGTGGTATAATGTGGCTGGCAGCTTCTGTTCCTTTCAGCACTACAAGCTGACCGCTTGCATTCATGTGGATGGCTTTTCCAATGTTACCAGTTTTCCCACTAGCTTGCCACATACGTCGATGGACTTGGGACACAGAGCAGAGTTGACTGCGATGACGAGGTTAGAGTCCGGTGAAGACTGGTTCCAGAAACCAGGTAAAACCAAAGCAAAAAAATAAATAAATTTAATAAATAAATAAACAATAGGCTAAAAACAAGGTGAAATCATGTGGCTGCGACGGATTTGCTTTTACTAGATTGCTTTTGAAAACACAATTGGTTGGGTTTGGGAAAGGGGGTGGGTGGGTCAGTCAGTCAGCTGACAGCAAGCTGGCCTGGGGTGCGTTTCCCAAAACCATCGTTAGTCAACTAAGGTTGCAAGTTCCGTCGTTACAAACATAGTTTGTTGATTTGCCATTTCCCTAATCCATCAATCCAACGAACATTCGCAAACTGCATCGCAAACTTGAGCACTTGAAACAACACCTCTGGAGCTGTAGTTAGAAACATAGTTCCTGGCTGTGTTCTATTCCCACTTATCTCCCCTATTCCCTATTCATTTAAAACATTCTAACATTCAAAGTAATTATTAAAAATAAAAAATCATTAAGGTCATCTCTCTTAGGTGTAATTTGCTTTCAAAGTATTTTTACAGTTCAGTTTTAGTGATCTTCATGTTTACAATTGTGCTCCCTTCGCAGTGCACTTTGAAAACACTGATATCATTTTGAACACAGCCTCATGGCGAAAGCTATGACCTATTATTTAATAGCGGAATTTATGTTACATCTCCAAAGCTTGTGAAAACAAAGAACATAGCATACGTTAATTCTTTTAATTTATAATGGGTTATTTATTAAGTATCTGTACTGAATATGACATGGGTCTGTTGGTTAGAACTTTCTGCTGTGGTTTATATGTCAAATTGTAAAAGTAGACTTTTCAAAAAAAAATTAAATAAATAAACAATATCCTACTAAATAATAATAATAATCATCATCATCATAATCATCATTAATATTATTATTAAAGTAAAAATATTTATAATAAATAGCCTCATTATTTATTTATATGATTTATATATGATATTAGAATAGTGAGCTTTTGTAAGTGATTTTATGTTTTAGAATAGAATTTGTAATGTTCAACTTCTCAATAATATTAGTAAAGGAAGCATAGGCCCTATATGTGCCATTTACATATATTTCAATTAATATGGAAAATGAGAGCATGTTTTTACCAAAACTAATATTGGATTTTATTTTAAATGCATGTTTGTTTAAAACAATATAATTTGAAAAAAGAAATTATGAGGTTCTTCTCTTAAGAAGTAGTTACTCCACCCGGTTTAGAGCATCATTATGGGCGTTTTACGCTGTAACGTAGTTAAAGTGATGGATCTGCGACAGAGAAACTAGGGGTTTTGGGAAACACTCGTCACTACATCGTTCTTTTCCTATACGATGCATCGTACTATGATAGTTCAGCCACGAGTTACGTCGTTATTTGGGAAACGCACCCCTGGTCGGATGAAGTGTATATAGTGCCCTTTGGTGGATTTACGTTAGAAGAGGACACGCAAAAGAAATTTGAGATCATCAAAAAGCATACAGCGACGCAGTGGCACAGTAGGTAGTGCTGTCGCCTCACAGCAAGAAGGTCGCTGGTTCGAGCCTCGGCTGGGTCAGTTGGTGTTTCTGTGTGGAGGTTGCATGTTCTCCCTGCATTTGCGTGGATTTCCTCCGGGTGCTCCGGTTTTCCCCACAGTCCAAAGACATGTGGTACAGGTGAATTGGGTAGGCTAAATTGTCTATAGTGTATGAGTGTGAATGAGTGTGTATGGATGTTTCCTAGAGATAGGTTGCAGCTGGAAGGGCATCCGCTGCAAAAAACATATGCTGGATAAGTTGGTGGTTCACTCCGCTGTGGCGACCCCAGATTGATAAAGGGACTAAGCCGAAAAGAAAATGAATGAATGAAAAAGCATACACACTGGCCTCTGACAGATTTGCAAAAATAAAAACTGTGAGCAGTCATACCTACAGTTACGTATTTCGCTATGCCCAGAAATGTAGACCTGGGTACGTATCCGCAATCAGCCTGAGTTGTTAAAATGAGTTGAAACAACACAAGTTTTACGTTTTTTTTTTGGGACAACTTAATTGTTTCATGTTTAATTCACTTAAAATTGTAAAACCTAGTAAGTTAACTTAATTGATTTGTGTTCAGACAACATTAAGGAATTGTGTAGAACCCTGCATTTTTTACAGTGTAGAATTATTGAGGTGGTCATTTTGACCTTTTCTCAATTTTGTAATTAAACACTTTGTTCAAATAAATCCCACATATCTATAATACACTAACTTTTCCTAAATGTGTGCATTTTTCTTTCTAACATTGTTATTTTATTAAAATAGCCAAACAATAGTTAGTTAGTTAGTTAGTTAGTTAGTTAGTTAGTTAGTTAGTTAGTTAGTTTTGGTTGATTCCCTTTGCCCTTTTAGTTACCCTTTGACTTTTTTTTGTTTGTTTGGCGAGTTTATATATTTAAACATGAGTTTGTATGCATCTAAAAACCCATCTGACAGCCATTACTATGGGTGATTCGAGGCAGCAAAAGCTTCGGGCTGTTTGGCTGCTCATGATCCAGGAGCTCCTGGGAAGATCGATCGCATAATGAATTCCAATAAGCAGCAGGATATATTTATCTAAAACCTACTTGCCTTTGCCAAGAGATTGAGATGCCCCTGGATGGACCTTTCAACTAGGCACTGACCCCAAACATGCCTCATTAATGCAGAAATGCAGAAGCGCAGAAATCAATGTTTGTGAAGGGCGATCGGGGGTGCAAGATTATTTGGATCTAGGAATATCAAACATGCTGATGTTCAGAATGGATTCATTCATTCATGCATGCATGCATTCTTTCATTTATTTATTTTATTTTACTAACTCATTCACTTACTCACTCACTGATTCATACGTTCACTTACTTCATTAAGTTATGATCAGAATGGACTCACTCATTTGTTCACTTATTCATTTACTCACTTATTTCCAGGGGTGGAAAGAGTAATAAAATCTTCTACTCAAGTAAAAGTACTGTTACTTCCAAAACATTTTACTTAAATAAAGTTACATGTCTATAAATCTACTTAAGTGAAAACTAATTAATTGAAAATGTACTCATAAGTAAAGAGTAACTATTTCTCAAAAGGGACAAAGGGATATAAATCTCCAATTAGTTGTTTTTATTTAAATAAACAACTTTAAAAAATAAAGACCAATAACAAAAAACTATATACTTATTTTAAATATTTTACAATTATCCTATTTAACATTTTAAACAAATTCACAAATTCTGATGCAACATCTCCTATGTTAGCTAAATTGTGTGTCCAAAATGTAATATATTATGTATTACTAGTTACTGTCATTTTTTTTTTTTATGTAATTAGTTACATTACAATACTAATGTTTAAGAAATGTTTTTTTTTTTTTTCTGGAGAAAGTATTTTTTGCTTTTGTTTTTTGGCAAGAATAAAAGCAGTTTTTATTATTATTTGTAAAAACATTTTAAGGTCAAAATTATTAACCCCATTTAAGCTTTTTTTTTTGCCAATCATTATACAGAACAAACCATCGTTATACAATAACTTGCCTAATTACTCTAACCTGCCTAGTTAACCTAATTAACCTAGTTAAGTCTTTAAATGTCACTTTAAGCTGTATAGAAGTGTCTTGAAAAAAAAAAAAGAAATATATATATATATATATATATATATATATATATATATATATATATATAAATATAATATTGTGTACTGTCATCATGGCAAAGATAAAATAAATCGTTATTAGAAATGAGTTATTAAAACTATTATGTTTAGAAATCTGTTGAAAAAACTTTTCTCCAATAAACAGAAATCGGGGAAAAAATAAACAAGAGGGTTAATAATTCAGGGGGGCTAATAATTCTGACTTCAACTGTACATTGTCAAAATTATGACTTCATCTGTATATATATATATATATGGTTGGAGGTGTGGTGCGGCATGACTGTTCAGAGTAACACAAGGAGTCATCATGGTGTTAATTTGTTTCTTTTAATGACAGAAATAAATTACTGTACAATTATTTGAACTGTACAAGCATTAAGCTAAAATTTAACTTTTTTTTTAAAATCTTTTTTATCCACAAACTGTGCAGCTTTTGTCACTGCAGTGTATTTTTCTGGGCTTCTGAGAGATAGATATTACTTACTAAATAAAGTATACTTTTATACTTGACCTTTACTTAAGTATACTTCTTTTTCCTAAAGGTGTATTTGCTGACTTAATTACTAAGATCAGTCTTGTACAGCCAGGAAGAGTATTGTCGCTCTGACAGCCAAGCTGGGTCAAAGCTAGGGATGCTCCGATCAGGATTTTTGCAGCCGATACAGAGTACTGATTCCTTGTCATGGTGATCGGCTGATACTTGCTTCAAGCTTTATAATACGTTAAGCACATTTCCCCTCTAAATATGAACCTTAAGAGAAGACCTTGCCTTACCTAAGAGAATACATTAAGGATGCTGCATATAATCCCTTAAACACGTCCCTTATAACCATTTAGGTGTGAACGTGTCATGGCCAGAAGCAGCTTTAAAGAAAATAAGTCATCCATTTGACTTCAGCTTAGTCCCATTTAGCAGGGGTCGCTACAGCGGAATGAACCGCCACAGAATATAATAAAACACAGATATAAACATTGGTAAGAAAAATTACAAACAAAAGAAAATAAATGAACGAATGAATGAAATTACAAACAATGCAATTTGGAAACATCGCAAATGATGAAAGAGTTCAACATGTAATGTAATGTAATGTAATATGTATTTATATAGCACATTTATTGTGTATGGCCATACACCCAAAGCGCTTCACAATCATGAGGGGAGCCTGTCCACACCACCACCAATGTGTAGCATCCACTTGGACAGCCACAGGACAACGGCGCCAGTGCGCTCACCACACACCAGCTATTGGTGGAGTGAAGAGACAGTGATAGAGCCAATTCGGTGGATGGGGATGATTAGTAGGCCATGATGAGTAAGTGCCAATTGAGGGAATTTGGCCAGGACACCGGGGTTACACCCTTACTCTTTACGAGAAGTGCCATGGGATTTTTGAATGACCACAGAGTCAGAGTCAGGACCTCGGTCTTCTATAGCCTTCAACCCGACGTGGACGTCCTGGGGCGCTGTTTTTCCAATTGTCAATGTTTATCAATAGTAATAACAACACGCACACGCATTCCTTGCTGTACATCACGGTTTATTTTGAAAGGTAAGAGTCTACAGAAAAACATCCCATCAAGCACATTTAGTCAACCGACATAGTGTTGAATTTTGGGTGGTTATTCATTTGTTTATGTCATCATTTCTGCCGGAGACCTGTTTTACCATGCTTTACCATGTTACTTACACGCGAAAACGGCATCTTTGTAGTAAAAGGCAACTCGATGTCATAGCTTACAGTGTTACAGATAAAATGAGACCACAAACTGAATAAAAAGTCAAAGTCATAGTTACTAAATTCTAAACAAAGCTGCATGTTTTGACCTGCATAGCCTGTCATCCGATCACTGTACTTCCTACTTCCGACTTAGTTTGACTGATGGAGAGTTTAGCCAATGGCTGCATGATACAGTATATGGAATATATGAACATCTATTGGTAGTGGCAGATACATTTACACTCTCTTTGCTGTCACTGGCTCAGCGATCTGTCAATCATCATGTGACGCACCTGCCCCCTGCTGTAGGGCATGTACTAAATTCCAGGGGTTTCATTACCGCGACGTAAAATGAGCGTGGCTCGGTCTGTTTGGGAAACGCCCCCCTAAAAAAAAAAAACAATACTAAGACGTCACCGATCATGCGCAGTACAGGTTGGTTTTTTTCGCGGTCATTTCAAATACAGGACCATTAGCTCAGATGGATAAAGAACCTACCGCGGTGGATAAAGAAGGAAAAAAACAATCATACAGGTTATTTTTTAGTTTTTATAATGTTATATTTTAATGACTTCATTAGCAAAAACAGTCGACCACGAGAAGTGTAAACCTTCATTTGTAGCCATTTGTTTTACTCCGTTTTAGTCTGTTTTACTGAAAATTCAACATGGTTGTCCAACAATAAAGGCTCGGGGCTTTTGTACTTCCATGGTAAACCACAAAATAATAATAATGCTTGTGGTATATTAAATTAACCGCGTTTTTGTAGTTTAAAATGTGGTAATCAGTCCTGTTTAAACAAATTAACCACATTTGTCTGTAATAAAGCGTGGTTAATTTCTCTGACTCGATCTTAGTTAATTAACAGAACAAATATATTTATTTTCTATTTTTAATTAAAGTCATCATACACAAAACACCTGGGTTCAGGACAGGTATCTGATGTTACTGTATATAATAGAATAACTATCAGACATGAATCACCTGGGATCAGGACAGGTATCTGATGTTAAATACAATAAAATAGATCAAACATGAAACACCTGAGATCAGGACAGGTATCTGATGTTACTGTATATAATAGAATAACTATCAGACATAAAACACCTGGGATCAGGAGAGGTATCTGATGTTAAATACAATAAAATAGATCAAACATGAAACACCTGAGATCAGGACAGGTATCTGATGTTACTGTATATAATAGAATAACTATCAGACATAAAACACCTGGGATCAGGACAGGTCTCTGATGTTAAATACAATAAAATAGATCAAACATGAAACACCTGAGATCAGGACAGGTATCTGATTTTACTGTATATGAATAACCATGGCAACCCAGTGGCGCAGTAGGTAGTGCTGTTGCCTCACAGCAAGAACGTCGCTGGGTCGCAGGTTCGAACCTCGGCTGGGCTGGGTCAGTTGGCGTTTCTGTGTGGAGTTTGCATGTTCTCCCTGGGTTCGCGTGGGTTTCCTCCGGGTGCTCCGGTTTCCCCCACAGTCCAAAGACATGCAGTACAGGTGAATTGGGTAAGCTAAATTGTCCATAGTGTATGAGTGTGAATGTGTGTGTGGAAGTTCCCAGAGATGGGTTGCGGCTGGAAGGGCATCCGCTGCGTAAAATCGTGCTGGATAAGTTGGCGGTTCATTCCGCTGTGGCGACCCCGCAAGGGACAAAGCCGACAAGAAAATGAAGGAATGAATGAATGAATAACCATCAGACACAAAACACATGAGATCAGGACAGGTATCTAATGTTAAATACAATAAAATAGATCAAACATGAAACACCTGAGATCAGGACAGGTATCTGATGTTAAATACTATAAAATAGATCAAACATGAAACACCTGAGATCAGGACAGGTATCTGATTTTACTGTATATAATAGAATAACTATCAGACATGAAACACCTGAGATCAGGCAGGTATTTGATGTTAAATACAATAAATATGATGATACATGAAACACCTGAGATCGGGACAGGTATCTGATGTTACTGTATAGAATAGAATAACTATCAGACATGAAACCCCTGAGATCAGGATAGGTATCTGATGTTAAATACAATAAAAGTGATCATACACAAAACACCTGGGATCAGGACAGGTATCTGATGTTACTGTATATAATAGAATAACTATCAGACATAAAACACCTGAGATCAGGACAGGTATCTGATGTTAAATACAATAAAATAGATCAAACATGAAACACCTGAGATCAGGACAGGTATCTGATGTTACTGTATATAATAGAATAACTATCAGACATAAAACACCTGGGATCAGGAGAGGTATCTGATGTTAAATACAATAAAATAGATCAAACATGAAACACCTGAGATCAGGACAGGTATCTGATGTTAAATACTATAAAATAGATCAAACATGAAACACCTGAGATCAGGACAGGTATCTGATTTTACTGTATATGAATAACTATCAGACACAAAATACCTGGGATCAGGACAGCTATCTGCTGTTACTGTATATAATAGAATAACTATCAGACATGAAACACCTGAGATCAGGCAGGTATTTGATGTTAAATACAATAAATATGATGATACATGAAACACCTGAGATCGGGACAGGTATCTGATGTTACTGTATAGAATAGAATAACTATCAGACATGAAACACCTGAGATCAGGATAGGTATCTGATGTTAAATACAATAAAAGTGATCATACACGAAACACCTGGGATCAGGACAGGTATCTGATGTTACTGTATATAATAGAATAACTATCAGACATAAAACACCTGGGATCAGGACAGGTATCTGATGTTACTGTATTTAATAGAATAACTATCAGACACAAATCCAGCACAAATCCAGCACAAACGAATGACATCAGTTTGGCGCGATTTAGAGGAAATGGGGTGGAGAGTGACGTCACGACTTCCGAAATGTTTTAATTTTATCTAAGCAACGAAAATAGATAAAGTGTTTGTTTTAACGGCACAAACCAGCACAAATCCAGCACAAACGAATGACATCAGTTTGGCGCGATTTAGAGGAAATGGGGTGGAGAGTGACGTCACGACTCCCGAAATATTTTGCTTATATCTAAAGGAGGAAAACAGATACAGTGTTTGTTTTAACGGCACAAACCAGCACAAATCGAGCACAAACGACCTGTGCTGATTTGAAGTCATTTGAGCAACATGGGGTGGAAAGTGACGTCACACGGTCAAAAAAATAATGCTTAATATCTCATACCCCAAACCAGCACAAACGTTCGTTTTTGCGGCACAAATCAGCACAAACATAGCACAAACGAATGGCATAGTTTTGGGGTTTATTTGTTTTTATGGGGTGCCAACTTCACAGAGGTGTGATATGGCTGTGGCATGTCTCAATCAAGAACAAGTTTGGAGCGTATGTTTGATGCATAAGAACTGAAATGCACACCTATAAATCTAATACTTCTTTACTAAAAAGAAATAGGCCTATACACTGTTTATTGCAATAAGTATATTACAAGAAGTTATATTATGAAATATTCATGTTAAATATAAATTAAGTTTTATTTATCTAATAATTCCAACCAGCTTTTAGTAACTTTTGCAATATTGTCAAAAACACATAACTTTCAATTGTTATATGTAAAAAGTCATAAATATATGCAAGACTATTCAAATATTTTGTTCATCTACAACTATTGACAGCAGATCACTCAATGAGAGGGAGAGAGAGAGAGAGAGAGAGAGAGAGAGAGAGAGAGAGAGAGAAGGATTTGCACTTGCCATATCTTTACTGCTCTATTCATTTAACCTAAGAAATGTAATGTTTAGACCATCACTGCTCCTCTCGCATCTATTCTCTTTCTCATTCACTGGCTTTGCCAAGATTTCCAGGTATTTTAACCCGTTTTTGGGGATCACAGAGCAGGTATAAATTTGCGGGAGACTTGCGAAGCTTCCGGGAAAGGTCATAAGATTGGACGAGACACTAGATATCGGCGATTGCTCTGCTTGCGTCACAGCAGCTTAAAGGGCCATGAAACCCCCCTGTCTCAGCAGGGTGTTTTCACACCTCTAGTTTGGAAAAAGTCAGGAAAGTGGGTGTGTTCAGCTCTGTTTAGGTGGGAGTGTCGGGGGAGAGAAAGAGGGAAGGATTTACAAATATGGTAAGTTGCGTCAGAAAGCCGTTTTTGTATAGACTATTCTGTCACAAAATGCGGCGAAAATCCTACACGACGGTCAATATTTGATTGCTGTGTTTACACTCTGAGAGCAGCATTTAAAGCGGATCTTTCAGTCTATAATATTGTAGTGATATTAACATACTGTAAACTTAGTAACTAAATCATTTTCACTATGGTATGTCTTTAAAAACTGAAAGAGCACTGCTGACGATACAAAATAACTTTGCTATCTGAATGAATAAACAATGGGCACTGCTCTCACACTTACCAAATCTGTAGCGACAGGACAATCACACTGGACCTGTGTCTTTTTTTAAAAGGAGACGAGCAGCAAATCGGGATTTCATAATTTCCAGATGCGAAAAGCTCTCGGGGAAAAAATGTTCCTTGCCTTTCTGTCGTGTGTCGCGTGCACTGTAATCCACATGAGTCCAGCAGCGCTCTCACAGCGGGAAAATGCAAACAAAACCTTTGTCGCAGCACATTAATAAACGCAGCACACTAATAAATGCAACACTGATGACCCATGTCTCCAAATTCTTGTTCTTTCACTTGTTTTAGCAACACAACGTGACATCTCTCTGTCGTCTGAACACTGTAACAGGTAAAACCTCTCCGAAGTCTCTCTGTAGCCTCTCCGATCTATATGCTATCATGCATATTACTGAAGTTGCACGTCATACACAATAGAGCGCGCTGATTGGTTTCAACAAAGTCTTTCTCATGAATTAATGCAGCACCCTCAGAGACGTCACGATGTTCTTACATGTACAGATAGCCACTCTCCACGCTGGATTTACACGCAAGTATCTTATGGCCGTGCCGCAGCTTCAAAAATTATTTTCAAACCAGAAGAACGAATTTGCTCAAAATAACGCAAAAACAACCAATTTTCACTTTTTAGTGAAATATATGTGTCCTAATAGTGTTTATAGCAGCGTGGGACACATATATGACTGTCAACAGCTCAAAAAATGTGTTTTGGTGTTTCGTGACCCTTTAAAACACCGTAAACACAATGGCTGCACTTGCAACAAAGAGCATCACTCACGAGAGTCGCGCCAATAAACTTGCATAATATACGGGAGCACACGTGCTTCTTTGGTCCTGTAATGTGTGGCGCACGCACTCTCATTCCCATATAGCTGAGAGTGGCTGTGTGAACTCCACCATGCGCCATTCAGCTAGCAGAAATTTGTAATCGCTCAACCATGTAGAGACATATATGAGATGCTATTGTGTAAATAAGATATTACATATTTAGCTATTTAGCTTTTTCATTAAAAGAAGTTGTGATCTGGCGCTATATAGAAAATAACATTAAGTTGACTTCAAAAGGGGCCGGGCGCCCCCCTAAATTTATGGTAGGGGAAACACTGATATATATATATATATATATATATATATATATATATATATATATATATATATATATATATATATATTCAGTATATATATATATATCAAGTCTTCCTGCATCCATCGCGGTCTGTATCATATTATGTGCAAGCTGCTTTATATACATATACTATGACTTTTTTAGCAGGAAAAAACAAATACTATGGAAGTCAATGAATACAGCTTTCCAGCATACAATCAAACATGTTTATTACAAGCAAGGGTATGTAAGTGACAGAATTGTCATTTTAGAGTAAACTATCCCGTTAAAAAGCTGTCATGGCAACCACAATGCACATTACGAAATAAGCGCCACAAAGAGTAGGAAATAGGCAAGCGTATTCATAGCTTACCTTGTCATTGCTGGGGTTGACAGGCATTTTGCTGATAAACTTTCTAAATTCTGGCCATAAATCCAACTCCAGCAAGTGTAAATAGACAAACTATTTTACTCGCAGATTTTTTTAACTCTGCTGCTGCAGTGACGTGGTTTCCGGGCGCAATTTATTTTTTATTTTTCGGTTGCATTGCATTATATATTTATTTTTCACTCAGTAATGGATATGATTTTAAATGTACGAAGTACAATACTTTAGGAAAATCATTCTTAAGTAAAAGTAAAATTACAGATTATAAACACTACTCTAAAAAGTACAAATTCACAAAAAACTACTCAAGTACAGTAACATGAGTAAGGCCCAATCCCAATTCTATTTTTGTACCCCTACCACTTTAAAATTTACCCCTAAGAATTGAGACAGCACTACAACACCTGCACACGTCATCAGATGTCATCGCGATCTCCTGCTTCATATGAGATCAGACGATCACGACTGCTGTGGTTATTCCAGTTGTGTTATTTTTTGGTATTTATTTTCAGGAAATAACTGAAGGCATATATTATGCTATCAAAATGATCTAATGTGGCAATAAGATCATAACTGTACTGTACATTTACACCGTGGCCATATTCATCTATGAAAACACACGAAAACAACATTAACATTATAGCAGACACTGTAAAAAGCTCATTCCCAGCCACTAGACTCTTCTGACATTCTGTATTCGTCAAGTGTCAGAAGGTTGTGGACTGCTGTACAGGAGTTAAATTATAAATCATGAAATTTAGCTGTTTTTATTTTAGCGTTTTTTTTTTAAAGCATAACACAGTTATGAATATATTAAAAATATGAATATATATAAATATGAATATATATAAACATATGTGTTTTTGTTGTAAAAATTTGTAATAATGACAAAAAAAAATACTAATTTGTGAATGTCTTTACTTCCGGGTGTAACCAGGGATAGATGCTGACAACAGGATGCAGATCCAAATGCAGGATTTATTAAAGAGGTGGTCAGACAAGCAATGATCAGTACAGGAGCAAACAGATATATGAGGACAATCCAGAGTCGTAGTCGATATAGCAGGCAAAAGGTCACAAGGATGGCAGCAGACAGGGAGAAACAGATTATCAAGGCGAGGGTCAAAAACACGGCAAAAACAAGACAGGGAAACGCTTTGAATTGATACTGATAACAGGTAACAAGACTCGGCAATGGAATGAGTGTGTGTGCTGCTTATGTACTGTGTGCAATCAGTCTTGACAAGCCTCCGGTGGTGTGTGTGCAATCAGTGGAGATGAGTAACATGTGTGTGAGAGTGGAGTGCATGTGTGGAGATGTAGTCCATTATGTGGTGGATTTGTAGTCCAGTGTTTGTGCATGTAAACCAGCGATCTAAGGGGACAAGATCGCTGGTGATCGTGACAGAGCCCCCCCTCTAAGGAGTGGCTTCCAGACACTCCTATCACAGTTCAGGCGGGAGGTGGAGCGGAGGCGGAACAGGGGGAGGGATGGAGGGCCAGGACCATGCAGCTGAGGTGTGTCTGAAGCATGAAGCAGCAGAAGGCCCGGAGAGTGGAGCTGCGGAGGGCCTGGAGCGTGGAGCTGCGGAAGGCCCGGAGAGTGGAGCTGCGGAGGGCCTGGAGCGTGGGGCTGTGGAGGGCCTGGAGCGTGGGGCTGCGGAGGGCCTGGAGCGTAGAGTTGCGTAAGGCCTGGAGAGCGGAGCTGCAAAGGGCGTGGAGCTGGAGCTGCGTAAGGCCTAAAGAGTGAAGCTGCTGAGGGCCTGGAGCGTGGAGTTGGAGCTGCGTAAGGCCTGAAGAGTGAAGCTGCTGAGGGCCTGGAGCGTGGGCCTGCAGAGAGCCTGGAGCGTGGAGTTGGAGCTGCGTAAGGCCTGAAGAGTGAAGTTGGAGGAGGGCCTGGAGAGTGGAGTTGGAGCTGCGTGAGGCCTGAAGAGTGAAGCTGCTGAGGGCCTGGAGCGTGGGCCTGCAGAGGGCCTGGAGCGTGGAGTTGGAGCTATGTAAGGCCTGAAGAGTGAAGTTGGAGGAGGGCCTGGAGAGTGGATTTGGAGCTGCGTGAGGCCTGAAGAGTGAAGCTGCTGAGGGCCTGGAGCATGGAGCTGAAGTTGGTCTGGGAGTTTAGGTTCAGCAGGCACAGGCAGTTCATATAACCCCCATGGGTCAGGAGGCTTTGGTTCAAGGGGCACTGGCAGTTCATTAAACTCCAGTGGGTCAGGAGGCTTGGGTTCAGGAGATACTGGCAGTTCATTTAACCCCAGTGGGTCTGGAGGCTTGGGTTCAGGAGACACTGGCAGTTCATTAAACTCCAGTGGGTCAGGAAGCTTGGGTTCAGGAGATACTGGCAGTTCATTTAACTCCAATGGGTCAGGAGGCTTAGGTTCAAGTGGCACTGGCAGTTCATATAACCCCAGTGGGTCTTGAGGCTTAGGTTCAAGGAGCACTGGTAGTTCATATAACCCCAGTGGGTCAGGAGGCTTAGGTTCAAGGAGCACTGGAAGTTCATATAACCCCAGTGGGTCAGGAGGCTTAGGTTCAAGGAGCACTGGCAGTTCATATAACCCCAGTGGGTCAGGAGGCTTAGGTTCAAGGAGCACTGGCAGTTCATATAACCCCAGTGGGTCAGGAGGCTTTGGGACGTCACACGGCTCTGGCGGTACTGGGAAGTCACGTGTCTCTAGCACGTCACACGACTCTGGCAGCCCTTCCTGAAACTCAGGTGGTAATTCTTGTCCTTTGTGGAACTCAGGTGATGGCTCTGGCCTTTCGTGGGACTCAGGTGACAGCTCTGGCCTTTCGTGGGACTCAGGTGACAGCTCTGGCCTTTCGTGGGACTCAGGTGACAGCTCTGGCCTTTCGTGGGACTCAGGTGACAGCTCTGGCCTTTCGTGGGACACAGGTGACTGCTCTGGCCTTTCGTGGGACTCAGATGACTGCTCTGGCCTTTCGTGGGACTCAGGTGACTGCTCTGGCCTTTCGTGGGACTCAGGTGACTGCTTTGGCCTTTCGTGGGACTCGTACCCCTGGCCCTTCAAGGGATTCAGGAGGATCTGGCGCCCGCCCTTCGGGGAATTCAAGTAGGTCTGGCGCCCGCCCTTCGGGGGATTCAAGTGGGTCTGGCGCCCGCCATTCGGGGGATTCAAGTGGGTCTGGCGCCCGCCATTCTGGGAATTCAGAGGTTTCTGATGCTCTCCATTCGAGGGATTCAGAGGTTTCTGGCGCCCGCCATTCGAGGGATTCAGAGGGTTCTGGCGCCCGCCATTCGAGGGTTTCAGAGGTTTCTGGCGCATGCCATTCGAGGGTTTCAGAGGTTTCTGGCGCATGCCATTCAAGGGATTCAGAGGTTTCTGGTGCCCGCCATTCGAGGGATTCAGAGGTTTCTGGTGCCCGCCATTCGAGGGATTCAGAGGTTACTGGTGCCCGCCATTCGAGGGATTCAGAGGTTTCTGGCGCCCGCCATTCGGGGAATTCAGCAATGCCTGGCGCCCGCCATTCGGGGAATACAGAGGGTTCTGGCGGCGTCAATGGCTCTGGCAGCTCTGGCAGCTCTGGTGGCAACGACTCTGGCAGCTTGGGCGGCGGCGACTCTGGCAGCGGCGACTCTGGCAGTGACTGAGGATCTGGCAGCTCTGGCAGTGACTGAGGATCTGGCAGCTCTGGCAGTGACTGAGGAACTGGAGGAGGCCATCTTGTTAGCTGGAGGACTGGAAGTAGCCATCTTGTTAGCTGGAGGACTGGAAGTCTGATAACCTGGAGACAGGAGTACAGGTGATGCCAGCATAAAATTGTTACTGGGTTGGGCAGCAAGCCCCGTTGCCAGCGGGTCTTGCTGTACACAGCTCCCCCCCAAAAAACATTTAGGGGTTTCCTCCACTTCGCCAACAGTGAAGGGGGACCCTGACATTCTTAAGGCCAAATCAATGTAATGCATTAATGTCTCTTGGGGCTCGTGCAATCGCATTGTGGAATAAATGGGCTCAGAAAGTCCTCCGCGGAAAAATATCATCAAACACAACTCACTTAGGGATGTTAGGTGTGCCAGTTCAATGAAATCCTCCACGCACTCCTCAATAGACAGTGCTTCCTGCCGCAGACGCATGATTTCAATACCCGCTGGATCCATGTTTGGCCGAGTCTTCTGTAACCAGGGATAGATGCTGACAACAGGATGCAGATCCAAATGTAGGATTTATTAAAGAGGTGGTCAGACAAGCAATGATCAGTACAGGAGCAAACAGATATATGAGGACAATCCAGAGTCGTAGTCGATATAGCAGGCAAAAGGTCACAAGGATGGCAGCAGACAGGGAGAAACAGATTATCAAGGCGAGGGTCAAAAACATGGCAAAAACAAGACAGGGAAATGCTTTGAATTGATACTGATAACAGGTAACAAGACTCGGCAATGGAATGAGTGTGTGTGCTGCTTATGTACTGTGTGCAATCAGTCTTGACAAGCCTCCGGTGGTGTGTGTGCAATCAGTGGAGATGAGTAACATGTGTGTGAGAGAGGAGTGCATGTGTGGAGATGTAGTCCATTATGTGGTGGATTTGTAGTCCAGTGTTTGTGCATGTAAACCAGCGATCTAAGGGGAGAAGATCGCTGGGGATCGTGACACCGGGTGCTGCGATCCTGCTGTTGTAGCTGGTGTATTCTGGGAAATGTTTTTACTCCTTGGTTTTGAGTGTTTGTTTAGAATGATTGATTTTTGTTTAGATTTTACGTTAAAAAGATGAATAAAATTAAGTCACTCACTTACTTGCTCACTTATTAATTTGTTCATTAATTTATTAATATATCCTTACGCACATATTCAGTTATTCATGTACCGGATCTCTCATTTATTCATTCACCAACTTGCTCATTAATTAATTAATTTATTCATTCATTCATGCATAAGCAACCAGTCCATGTATGATTTTTACTATTTAGATTTTAGGTTTAAAAAGATAAATAAATAAATTAAATCACTCAATTACTTGCTCATTCATTAATTCATTCATTCTCTAACTTGCTCATTCATTCATTCACCAACTTGCTCATTCATTCAGTTGTTCATTAATTTATTCATTAATTAGATTATCCTTACTCACATATTCAGTTATTCATGTACCAGATCTCTCATTCATTCATTCATTCATTACATTCATTCATTCACTCACTCACTAACTTGCTTATTCATTCATTCGTTCTTCATTTACAAGCAACCAGTCCATTTAGCATTTTTTGTTAGATTTTGTTTCCTCGCTCATTCATTTATTCATTTGTCCTTACACACATATTCAGTTATTTATGTACCGGATCATTCATTCATTCATTCATTCATTCATTCATTCATTCGTTTACAAGCAACCAATCAATTTAAGATTTTTATTATTTAGATTTTATGTTAGAAATATGAATTAATTAAATCACTCACTTACTTGCTCACTAAGTAATTTGTTCATTTATTTATTCATTCATAAATTAATCCTTACTCACATATTCAGTTTTTCATGTACTGGATCTCTCATTTATTCATTCATTCATTAATTCATTCACTCACTCAATCATTTATTAATTCACTCACTCATTGATGTTTTACTTACACGTACACTTGAATTAATGAATTCACTCATCTAATCCATTCATTCATGCACACATTTATTCAATAATTTATTAATTCACTCACTCATTTATACATTGATTTACAGATTTTTTCACTCATTCTCTTACACTCAAATTATTGCATTAATTCATTCACTCATGAAGTATGAAGCATTACTTACTCTATTCTAGAATGCAAATGCTATTCTGCAATGTTTATTTACCATTTATCTTGTTCATTTTAATAAAGGAGACCAAATATACTCTGTGTGTTTATTTTCAATCTCATGAGGTGTATTTTTCTTTTTTTTTCTTTTTTGGCACAACTGTGTTTTTCATTTCATATTTCTCCAAGACACATCAGTGCTCCTGTTTTTGTATGAAACACACAAAATCGTCTGTTGAGCCATCTGGGATTGTCCCTTTTTTCCCTTTCCCCCTTTTACTCTCACTCTCCCCTCATCTAGTGCATTGCATTGAATCTCTTTGAATCCTTCTTCAACCTTGCAGTAGTAAGCAAGAAAAAATAATAATAAGAAGAAGCGGCAACACTAGTAATGATTGGTATTCCAGGCATATACAAGCTACCAGCCAAGTAACTTTGATCTTTGACTTTGGAACAAGAGAAGAGGAAAAATATCGGCCAATCTGTTGGTGTGGGAATGATCAGTTATGCTAATAAAGTCAGTGCAGATGAAGAGATGCCCTCAAAGGTCAGATCTTTACAGATATACACATTCTACAGCTGATCAATCTGTCTCTCTAAGCTCCATCCAATTCACAGTTGTTTTTATGGATTTAGATGTGTGGTAGTGGCCTGCTTTTTCTTCTTTTTTTGGAGATTTGCATAACTGAAAATGAACATAGTCTGTGGGTTTTAGAGTAAAACAGTTCCTCTAAGACTTACACTAACCATTATCTTATGCTAAAAAAAAAAAAAAAAAAAATATATATATATATATATATATATATAAAATATGTATAATATATAATATTGGTAATACGAAATCCTCTTAATCAGCATATTGTCACGGTTGTGATCTATCTGTTCTTCTTGCATGTGTGTGGGAAGTTGGTGTGTTTGTTTGGGTTTTCACCGCATGGTGTGTGTGTATGTGTGTGTTTACCTTTTTCAGCTGGGTTGTCACGTGTCTCGTTACCACTCATTCATCTCAGCTGTTTATCATTTAGCCACAGCTGCAGCACGTTACTGTGCCTTTATATGTTCAGTGTTTTGTATCTCGTGTTATCAGTCCGTTGTTTGTTCTTGTCTGTAGTGCTCGGGATTCGCAGTCTGTGCGTTTTGGTTGATGTCTTCGTGAGACCTGTGGGCTCTCTTTTGTTTTTGAACATTTCTTGTTTTCGGAGATCCAGTTGTATCCTTAATACTTGTATTCTATTTTATTAAATACTGCATTTGGATCCTATCTGTCTAGTGTCGCGACAGAACGGACTGATCTAGCATGGATCCAGCAAGTGTCCCCGGCCTGACTGAGTTTGTCTCAGAAACCAATGCACGCATGGACGGACAGGATAGACAGATAACCACCACCAATCGTGCTATCCAGGCGCTGGTCACACAGGTGTCTGGGCTCACCACACAGCTGCAGCATCTCCATATTGCTGGTGTCCAGCAGCCTGTCGCAGCTAACTTTAGTCCACCGGTAGTATCTGTACCTGATCAAGCTGCTAGATCTTCCGAGCCTCGCCTCTCACCTCCGGCCTTCGACTCGTGCCTTTTTGTCGAAGTGCTCACTGTACTTTTCCCTACAGCCTTCCTCGTTTTCCTCGGAGGAATCGAAAGTGGCCTTCGTCATCACGCTTCTCACCGGGAGAGCAGCGCTTTGGGGAACCGCTGTATGGGAGAAGAGACTCCCATGTTGCTCTACAATTAAAGCCTTTTCGGAGGAGCTCAAAAAGGTGTTCGATTGAGCCGTGGCGGGCAGAGAGGCGGCTCGGATGCTCACGGAGTTGCAGCAGGGGCATAGGAGTGTTGCTGACTACTCCATTGAGTTCCGCACCCTAGCGGCAAAGAGTGAGTGGAACGCTCAGGGGCAGTGGGACGTCTTTCTCCACGGACTGGCAGACCATATAAAAGACGAGATCTTTGCTTTGGATCTTCCTAAAACCTTGGATGGAGTCATTGACCTAGCCATCCGCGTGGATTCTCGTTTACAGCTCCGGGAGAGACACACACGACACACATACACACTGGAGAATTCCCCTCTTCCGGCTGTTACTGTATTTCCGGGGCTGGTGGACACGCCCCTCCCGGAACCTAAACCCATGCAGATGGGCCGCTCTAGGCTGTCGCTGGAGGAGAAGCGCAGACGCCGCAGCGAGAATCTGTGTTTATACTGCGGGGGTGCGAATCACATCGCGGCTCATTGTTTAGTCAAACGCAAGAGTCCGGTCAGGGGTAAGAGTTTGAGAGTTGGGGAGGCCATATTTAACGAACCTTCTTCAGACAACACTACGTTACCCATAAGACTTTGTATTGGTTATGATATTCATGACTGTACTGCACTCGTTGACTCTGGAGCTGAAGGAAATTTTATTGATTCTAGACTGGCTTATAAGCTGAAGATTCCTGTAATTCCTCTTTCCTCACCTATTGCTGTTCACTCACTTAGCGGTATTTCTCTTCCAACTATTACGCATTCCACGGGTGATATCAAACTCATTACTTCTGGTAATCATTCTGAAAAAATTAAGTTTTTCTTAACAGAAATGCTCGCTACTCCTGTGGTCCTCGGTCATCCTTGGTTGGTCTTGCATAAACCCCACATCAACTGGGGTTTTAATTCAGTTTTCACTTGGAGTGAGAGTTGTCATGAGTCCTGTCTATTGTCTGCTTGTTCTGCTGTGTCTCGTTCTGTGTTGCAGGAGGAACAGATGGATCTATCAAACGTGCCTCGTGAGTACCTTGACCTGAAGGGAGTGTTCAGTAAGTCCCGGGCTGCATCTCTTCCTCCGCATCGTCCTTATGACTGTGCCATAGATCTATTACCAGGTACTGTACGTCTCCGCCTAAAGGCAAATTATACTCGCTTTCTGCTCCTGAGAGGGAGGCCATGGAGAAATATATTTCTGATTCTCTGGCAGCCAGATCATCCGTTCCCTCTTCTTCACCGGCGGGGGGCCGGGATTTTTTTGTGAAAAGAAGGACGGTTCCCTTTGTCCCTGCATTGACTATCGGGGGCCTGAACAACATTACGGTAAAGAATACTTATCCTTTGCCGTTAGTGTCTTCAGCCTCTTGAACGTCTGCAGGGGGCGAAATTTTTCACAAAATTAGATCTCCGCAATGCTTATCATTTGGTCCGCATAAGGGGGGGCAGTGGAAAACAGCGTGTAACACCCCCTAGAGGGCATTTGAGTACTGCCTTCTGCCCTTCGGTCTTTCTAACGCTCCGGCTGTTTTCCAGGCACTCGTCAATGACGTGCTTGAGGAGATATGATAGATCAGTTTATCTATGTCTACCTGGATGACATACTGATTTTTTCTTATTCTCTCCAGGAACATGTTCAGCACGTCAGACGAGTGCTTCAGAGGCTGTTAGAGAATGGTCTTTTATGTCAAGGCGGAGAAATGCGTTTTTCATGCACAGTCTGTTCCTTTTCTAGGGCATATCATGTCAGTCAAGGGGATGCGCATGGATCCAGAGAAAGTTCAGGCTGTGGTAGATGGCCAACTCCCAGATTCCCGTAAGGCCCTGCAGAGGTTTCTGGGTTTTGCCAATTTTTTACCGGCGTTTTATTCGCAATTTCGACCAGCTCGCCGCACCTCTGACCGCCTTGACCTCTTCCAAGACGCCGTTCAGGTGGTCGAGCGCGGGCCGAAGCAGCGTTCTCGAAACTGAAAGGCTGTTTTGTTTCAGGTCCCATCCTTATAGCCTCTGATTCCCCTCCCGGCAGTTTGTGGTGGAGGTCGACGCGTCAGAGGTGGGGGTCGGAGCCATCCTGTCCCAGCGCTCCTCCTCGGATGGCAAGGTCCACCCGTGCATGTTTTACTACCATCGATTATCACCTGCAGAGAGAAATTATGATATTGGTAATCGTGAGTTGTTGGCAGTCAAGCTCGCGTTGGAGGAGTGGCCGTCACTGGTTAGAAGGGTCGGGGGTCCCTTTTATTGTTTGGACCGATCACAAGAATTTGGAATACATCAGAACCGTTTTACATCAGAACTCAGTTTGTGTCCAAATTTTGGAAAGAGTTTTGTAGGCTATTGGGGGCTACTGTTAGTCTTTCGTCTGGGTTTCATCCCCAGAGTAACGGCCAGACCGAGAGAGCCAACCAGGATCTTGAACGCACATTGCGATGTTTGGTTTCTCAGAATCCTGCTTCCTGGAGTCAGCAGCTCACATGGGTAGAGTACGCACATAACTCATTACCAGTGTCAGCCACGGGCCTCACTCCGTTTCAGTGTAGTTTAGGTTACCAGCCACCAATTTTTCCCAGTCTGGTATCTGAAGCCGCAGTCCCCTCCACCCACGCCTTAGTTCAGAGGTGCCGTCGCACCTGGAGCAGGGCCAGACAGACCCTCCTCCAGGTGGGCGAGCGCACCAAGGCTAAAGCCGATCGCCACCGGTCTAAGCCTCCCGTTTACGTTGTCGGTCAAAAAGTGTGGCTTTCTTCTAAAAACATTCCTCTTCGCACCGTTTGTAATAAACTAGCTCCTAAATTCATTGGCCCATTCATTGTCACTAAAATCATTAGTCCTGTGGCAATCTGCCTTAAATTACCTCCAGCGTACAGGAGGGTTCATTCCGTATTCCATGTGTCCAAAACTAAGCCCGTTTTTAATTCGGCCATTTATCCGCACACACATAGATTTTTTTTAAGCTTATAAACCTTCATAATTCTGTGGTATGTGCAAGCATGTTATTACGTTACTTTTAATAATGGATTAAACATTGGTTAACATTAGTAAATTATATCATTTCATCACAGGTTGTGCCTCACTTAATTTTATTTTATTCTATTTACTTTTTTTTTTTTACTTGGCTTGTTTGCTGTAATGAATGAACTTTTCAAGCAAAGTTCTTAAAAGTTACAGCAGCCCAAAAGAAAATTTATATTAAGAGGTTTAGGGCTATGAGCCCAACTAAAGCAAACACTTTTCTCCATGATGGTGACTTTAGTCTGTGGTCCACAAATGTTTTAAGATAACTGGGCCATTTGCCATATCTTTTCTGGGCCACTATAGGCTCACAGCCACATTAGCCAGAGCTAACTGTGCCAAATATTTGCCAAAGGTGGCCCACATTTGTTTTAGGATAACTGGGCCACATTTGCCATGTCTTCTCTGGGCCACTATAGGCTCAAATCCACATTAGCCACAGCTTACTGTGCCGAATATTCACTAAAAGTGACCTACATATGTTTTAAGACAACTGGGCCATATTTGCCATAACTTCTCTGGGCCACTATAGGCTAACGGCTGCATTAGCCAGAGTTTACTGTGCCGAATATTTGCCAAAATTGGCCCACATATGTTTTAAAATAACTGGGCCACATTTGCCATATTTTCTCTGGGCCACATTAGGCTAAAATCCACATTAGCCACAGCTTACTGTGCCGAATATTCACTAAAAAGTGGCCCACATATGTTTTAGGACAACTGGGCCACATTTGCCATATCTTCTCTGGGCCACATTAGGCTCACAGCCGCATTAGCTAGAGCTTACTGTGCCAAATATTTGCCAAAAGTGGCACACATTTGTTTTAAGATAACTGGGCCACATTTGTAGTTACACGTGTGAGCCACTTTAGGTTTAGACCAAGATTACCCTTAAATGACTATTTGTCCTCCATCATTTAGGCCAAATTGATCATTTTCCACATGGGTCACATTAGGCTCACATTCTGCCGTAAGTGCCAAATCTTTGCCTTAAATGGCCCATATATGAATTTGAATCTTTGGGCCCCCTTTGCCATTGTATTGAGAATATGCACACTCTATATTTTATTATATTTTAATCTATCACTACATTTGGTGCACAAATATATTAATATTGAACTTAGCGGCAAGTACAATCTTTAATTAAATACACATTACTCTGATTTCATTTAATAAAAATACTAAAAATAGAATAATTTTTTTCTGTAAACAGTCCAATATACACTCACCAGCCACTTTATTAGGTACTCCTTAATAGTACTGAGTTGGACCCTCTTTTGCCTTCAGAACTGCCTTAATCCTTCGTGGCATACATTCAACAAGGTACTGGAAATATTCCTCAGAGATTTTAGTCCATATTGATATGATAGCAACACACAGTTGCTGCAGATTCGGCTGCATGTCCATGATGTGAATCTCCCTTTCCACCACATCCCTAATGCCGAGTTCATCATGATTTGCATGCCGACTGCATGATTTTCAAAGCAGTCGTGTCACGGATGTTTTCACACTGCATGACTTTCTGGGTTAGTGTTCTGTCAGTGCTGTGTTTACACTGTAGAATGGTTTGGCGACAGGAGAGTTCACACGGCACGACTTTAAAATAGGAAGAATCACAGACAACTTTGTCCAAACTACGTCTCACAACCAAACAAACGCAAGAAGTGACATGGAAACAACGCAAGGTCATGTAATATATCTTTCGTTATTAACTACATAATGGAAAAAGAAGCCTTTAGCTTTAGAAACTTGTGTTGCTCACCTGGCTTTTAAAGAGAATTAGCAATCTCTACTCAACTTTTTTTTTTTTAGTTTTCGACCTGATTGTGATATTGATCAGATGACACGT